>JASANU010000843.1:0-82732 GCA_030849675.1 Trypanosoma platydactyli | reverse complement strand
AGGCCCAGCCCCCTCTTACAGCACGGCAAAGCGAAGAAAGAACCAAACCGTACGGACGGCATGCCAGAGCGTGCGCATATCAGAGAAAGTTAGGGGGAGACGGGTGCCTTATGTTGCGCGGGAAGTATAAATACATATGGAAAAAAAAAAAGCACCCTTACTTCTGTCATTGACTTGAACCACTTCTATCCCCACCCCCCTCAATGGAAGATGTACGGTTTGATATTTTACCCCGACGGATTGCTTGACATTTGCGTTTGGGAAATATATTAGTTCTGTGCTTCTTTTTCCTCTCGATAACTTGACCTTATCTCATCTTCCAACCGCAGGCTTGAGGAAAACAGAAGGGGGAGTAGTGCGCTGGGGACACACCAACATACACAAACACAAATGTGCACATGATGTCGGTAGGGTTAGAACAAGGTGCAGAAAAGGAAAACCTACAACAACGGGATCAGATGGCAGAAGAGACACTGCAGCCACAAGGCAGACTATTGCAGGTGACTGTAAGAATGTATACGTGTCTCTGCTGCATGCGAGCCAGCCAGAAGGGTATAAAAGATACATGGTGATAACACGGTGGTATTGGCGCGCCAGATACCTGGGATAAATAGTAACAATAATAACGGCAGCAGCAGAAAGTATTGCTTGTGCTGACCGAAGTAGATGGGTATGCAGATGCAATAGCATTCGAAATACTGATGATGAACACGCCAACAATGACAGGCAAAATATATTAAAAAAAAAAACAATAACAAAGAATAGTCTTCGGCTTGCACTTTCCACCAGTTCCGAAGATGAGGAAAAGACCGCGTGCCAGTGCTCAGAGTTACAGTGTTATGGTGTCGAAATGAGATCAAAAACCCAATGAAAATCTGAGAGGATCCATCGTTGTCTAGAATAAAATTTTAGTACTGACGAAATGGGAGGTGCTGAAGTGGGCGTCCCTCATCCGGCCCATGCGCGAGGCGATGGAGGGGGGGGGATGCCCTCAGAACTTACACTTCGGTAACGAGTTGCATATTTGGAAAGAGTGAAAATATATTTTTTTATGTTCCGTCGATCCTTCGGTGCGATATGAAGTGCAGGGCCGGGGACTATATTCCTCTCACAGGCTTTCTCTCTCTCTCTCTCTCAAAATAAAATGAAATAAAATAATTGAAAAAAAAATCGCATGCAAACACAAAGAAAGAAGGAAATGCAGGTAGCCTGACCCACGCCATAGAGGCGCACGGAAGCGATCCTCCATTCTTTCTCCATGTACATATGAGCTTAGCTGTGCGATACGTCAACCTTTCCTTAGCCTTTTTCCACACTCGCCCCATTTCTACTGTCTTTTCTCCATTGGGAGGGGGCCGTCACTCTTGCTGTTTGGCACGCCCCACCACACCTCCAGCAAAGAAGTGGAGAAGGAGAGGATGATTCACTTAATGCAGCACTTTACAAGGCGTGAAAACGCATCACATCGGCATGTGATGTCCTTTTTTTCTTTCGTGCATGAGGAAAGCGATACATGGGCCAAAACACTTTGAAAAAAAAAAATTACACGCGCAACGCGCATCAAGGCAGTAAATTCAGTCTACCCTCACGAGGCGAATGTGTCTCTGCTCTTGTTGAGGGAGGTACCATCACTACCATGACGCTGCAGGAGGACCTCCTTTTAGTTTCTGCGTTTTTTGTACAAGTACGCCACACCGGCAACCGTTTTTCCACCGCACTGGCGAGAAAGGCAGCCATAGCGTTTCCCAAGGATTCTTCAGAAACTAACTTTTCCGAAGTCTGGGCATATTTCGTCGATCCATTCGGCGCCACATAACTCAGGCGAATTCTTCGCATCGTCTCGTCCATCATTTCCTGCGGTGTACTGGTTTTCAGCTCGTCGGTAAAGAGGTGGTGAAACACCCGCCTCTTGTAGAACTCCTCAAGGCAACTTATTGTGTGCGGACAGATGTCTGTACTAACCCGGAGAGCTGCAAGATGTGGAGTTTCCACTGCCGGCGTTCCCGTTGCATTATCCAACACACCTTGGAGAGGGAAAGTCCTCTTGGAAGCGTCAAGATCGAGCAGTAGCATCCACCACAGAAGCTCCCATATCGACTCAAGTGGCATTTCACACCAAAATTCACTTACTGCAGTGACGGCCACGTGCGGCAGTACTACATCTGTCGTCGGGAGCTCCTTATGGGGTGGTAATGATTTCTCTTTGGTTCCCTCTTCATGCTTATTGTCATCGTTGTGATGCTGCTGCCTTCTCAAAGCGTTAGTGCCACTGCAACCCAGTACTTCTTCCAGCGAGAAGAAACTGGGGTTCAGCACACCCTCAGCAACCATCAACTGACCAGTCGTCTTATTCGTGTCAGGTGGCGCACCCATGGCCGACATCATCACCGATTCCTCGTGTAGTTTTGAGAGGTCGAGCGCGCCGCGACGTATTCTTGGAAGGTCGTACACCTTTTGCGACAACTGCGCATCGCTTTTCGGTGAGGCTCTGCAATCGTCCCTGGGCGGCATGTCCTCTGCAGTTTTGTTGGGGTTTCGGAGGGACGCATCCGCAGCTGCCGCAACACCACCATCACCACCACCACTTTCCATTATGGCACAGAGGCGCCGCTTGACGTCACTGAAGAGGAAGAGCACGCCCTGCATGCCTGGTGTGGAGGCGTAGAAGATGGTGTCACTGCGGAGATACACAACCGACAGGTCAACAGGTGGTGTGCGAATAGACAAGCGGCTTCGGTTGCACGTGAGGCCCCCATGGCGAATGACCTCTCGTGCAATGGCATTGAACATCAGGTGCATCGTCGCACGCAGAGCAGAGACCACAGCTTGCATAGGTTTGTTTAGAAACGACTTGAGGCCCACCAAAAACTCTGGCAACATGGTGCTCACATATGTACAAACGCATTCGCTCCCCGACGCGAGTGTCGCGACGAACTCACGCGGGAACATCGGTCGCACTTCACTGCGACGAACCTTTCGCCCATTCTTAACGTTCTGCTGTGCATGGCGTTTGGCATTTCCAATCGCCAAAAAGAGAGACGGTATGACTTCAAAAGAGGCCGCTCCAACAGTCCTCACTGTCGTTATCATCTTGCAGCTACAGCTCTCAGACGTTCCATTGATATTTCTTCCGTCATCAGGGTTTCTGTCACCACTGGACGAGCAACATGTTCTCGTTGGCACACGTAAATTCTTTGGTACAAATAGGGGACCCCCTGTAAGCATCCTTCGCGAGACACCAGATGGAATAAACGCACCGAAAAGGATGTCGTCGTAGCCTGATGAACGAAGGATCGAAGAAACGATGGAAGCCCGTGTCTCCTCGCGGGAACCTTTAGGTTCTGTAGTATTCTTTGCTGCGTTCAACGCCTTGACGATGCATTCCTCCCAGTGTGCAGCTATGCGGTATTTAAGGAGGGCAGGCGCGGCGTACCGCAACAAGTTTAGATCAATGGGCTCCTCAATTGGTGGCTGCTCACCCTTCAAATCCACGTGGCAGCCCAGAATAAGCCGTGAAGTGATCAACGACGATGGTACTTCCCGTGCCACGGTCTGGAGGGTTAGTGCACGAAGCACGTACGGGAGCAGACGAGACTGCAGACAACTTGTAAGAGCGCTCTTCACATGTTCCATCAGCGGTTCTATTGTTAAAACCTGATGCGCTGCATCTACAGAATTATCGCATTCAACATCTGAAGTAAGCCTTTCGGAATAAGTGGTCTCGGAGCCAAGAAGTACGGTGCCGTCAGGTGCATCGGTTGTGGCAACCGAATTGCATGTAGTGGGAGGCACTAAAGTCTCAACCTCTATTTTCCAACTAATGTTCTCAGGTGACGGATTTCCCCTTTGGATGGCCCCACCATCATCTTTTTCATTATTGCTGGGCGTGGTGTTGGTGATGATAGTGCTTTTCATGGGAGTCTTAGGGAAAGACATCACCGTAGACACCCCTCTGTTAAGAGACCCTTCGCTATAGGCAGATTTGATTTCTTCATCGATGTTTACGCTTCTGGGCGACGTATTCAAAAGCGGAAGAAAAGGCATGGGGGCCCCACCAATAGAGAGCTGGGGCGGCCTGATCACCAACACCCTGTGAGATACGGTGGCGGCGGCAGTGGTGGTGGTGAGGGCGAGCTGCGTGTGTCGGTGGCTCTCCCATTGTTGTCCTGGTGACAACTGGAGGGGCGAAGACGAGAGCGAAATGACAGTGTCGTAGCAGCTGACTGTTCCATTGAAAGGCATGTTTTCTTTTCGCCCGGCGTGCTTCATTCCTCGCCCCTTATCGCATCTTTCTTCCATGTTCGTGGCCTTGATGAGTCGCAGGGGGCCGTCTCTCTCTCGCCTGTTACGGTACGTCGGGATTATATTGTTTCTCTGGATCGTAGTGATCCCACAAATGGGGGTGGCGCACGACACACCCATCGTGTTAGCGCTGCCGTGCAGGCCTTTCTCGATAATGCAAACGTTTGACAGCGCCTACGGACTACTGTGTGTTTCTTAATCCAGCACCACATTTCGAAGGCGCAGGTACAAACAAACAAAAAAAAAAATAAATAATAAATAAATAAAAATAATAATAATAATAAAAGGAATGGGCGGGTGCGATAGTAAAAAGTGAGGTGGATGTAGAAGCACGTGATGGGGCGCAGGGGCCGCAACATCAACACCACCAACAACAATACAGAGACCGCATTACACTACACACACACGCACACAGAGGGGGAGAGAAACATCAAAAGAAATGGAAGAAGAAGAAGAAAAAAAAGAACATACTTTCCTTTTTTGTTTGTATTGAGCGGTGATTGAAGGTAAACCACACCCATTATTCCACTGAAGAAAGAAAAATAGCCCTCTTTAGTCACGCATCGTCCTGATTGCTGCACCAGCTCGAGCAATGGGTCCGTCTTCACTAGGTAGATATAAATACACACACACACAGAGAGAGAGAGAGAAACAAACACACAGCGGTATGTACATATGCGCATGTGCGTGTGTGACGAGCATCATAAAGAAGAAAAAGAAAAGAGCCAGTTTGCACACTGTAAGGCCTCTTCTCAATGATGTTGTTGCCTTTATCTTTACATGTATGTGGTGTCCAAAAAGACGAAAAAGATGCAGGGAGGTGGATGGGGGAATAAGCGAAGGGTGAGGAGACTGCAGAAGAAGATGTATAGCGGCAGCGTATATGTTCAAAAGAAATAGACGCGTACCCACCTGGATGCGTGCAGGTGTACGTACATGTCCGGGGAAGAACTTGGACTGCATGTGGCTACGAGATTATTCCATTTCCGACTCCCTCTCCACTACTTCTGCCGTTCTCTCTCTCTCTCTCTGCTGCCTCTAGGATGGCCATAATATTTGTGTAACCGCGATGTCGTGCGTAGTCCCATGCTTTGAAACCCGTTGAGGATGTCTTGAGAACATCTGCACCTTCTTTTAGTAGCGCGGCGACAGCCTTTTCCCGACCGTATCCAGCTGCGTAGCAGAGCGGCGGTGCACTAAAGAGTGTGCGTCGGTCGAACGGCGGGCCATATGGCGGGTTCGGCTGCCCCATGTCATCGATGTTTGCACCCATCTTTAGAAACATTTGTATCGCAGGCCAATCGCCATCACAGGCGGCCATAAATATGTCGCACGCACCACATTTCGCGCTCTTGGAGAGGGTGCGTGAGACATCGCCGTCGGTTGTGATCCCCACGTCATGTTTGATTTTCACCTTCCCCGGGACACTTTCACGGCATTGCAGGACATACGGATACGGCATGCGTCACCGCCACTATTTTGTTTGAGGTGCGTGTGGCTCCCCCCTCCCACCGCTCCTCACAGACCGAAAGACCGGGGACGTTTCTGCCACGGGAGGAGGAGGCGATGGTGGTGAAAGGAAGGAACACAAATGCTGACAGAAGGCAGACTTGTCTCTTTTTTTTCACCGGTTTCGGCTTGTGTGTGTGTGTGTGTGTGTGTGTGTATCGTTGCAACGCCTACTGCCGCGTTTTCCTTCCGCAATACCAGAGCAACAATAAGAGCACAGACGGGAGCATACAGCAAGTAGAAGAAGAAAAATATAATCACCGCAACACACTCCGCGCCACTCGTTTTGTCCCCCCCTCCCCCTTTCATTTCGTTTGTTTGCAAGGGTTACCGCCCACACAATACGAACAAAGGAATTAAGAAAAAAAAAAAACTCATAGCAACTCCACGCATTTTATGTTATTAGGTGTATGTGAGTATGTCCTCTTGTTCCGCTAGAGCAAGGGGATCCTCCCCCCCCCTCAGCATCTTCCACTACTACTAATACTACTACTATCCCCACGCCTGGTTTTGGGTTTGTTCTTGCTGCTGATGTTGATGTCGTGTGCGATCCACGTCGACGAGCTCCAGCTGGTCCCCGTCGCTCTCAAAGGCTGATGCAGGGAGGTGATGAGCCCACGGCCGATCCGACACGCAATCAGGCGACATGGCGAGATTCCATTCGTGAACCTTCATGATAGCGCAGCCGTGGCGCACTGCCTCTGCATAGCCCGGGCCGCCCGCACCATTCTTCGCCATATGTTGCCATGAACTTGTGTCGTGAAAGTACGCGGTTAACTCCTCGCCGCTCAACGTATGCTGAGCACCGTCCCACAGCTTCAGCGGGTACGGGTAGTTCTTTCCCAGTCGGATGCCGTGCATCGCCTGCATCCTTGCTGTGAGAACATGTGGTCTATGGATGTAAACGGGAGGGATCTTGCTTAGAACCGGAAGCCATTTCTTCACATAGATGCCGCTCTGGTCATGATGATGGGCAAGCCAGTGAACGTTGCGCACGGGCTCACCGAAGTCATCACGGATGAGTTCACTGAAATACGCAAAGTTGCCGTAGCAAAGGAAGGGATCGTAGTCAAGGGAACAACGCTCCAGCCACTCCGCACCGAGGCGCCAATCCTGCCCGTAGCCCCGTGTGAGCAACCACGCCAGCGCCTGACGCCCCTCCTGGGCAACAAAACCAGTCGCCAAGAGCTCACGCATCGCTGCGTCAGCAAATGGCACCCCAGTAAGACCCAAGCACCACTTCTGCACGATCTTCGTTTCGTGCCGCCAGTCAGGGATTCCATCCGTTTGTTCCGGGCGCGGACCGTATGAGTAGAAAAGCCGGTCCCCATACCGCAAGCCCATCCAGTGCCAGTAGTCACGCCGACTCAGTCTCAGAAGAGCCTCGCGGTACTGCATCTGGACAAAGTTGTCGCGAAGATTTTCATTGGTGTGTCTGCGGAGCATTTCGTACAATCGCCGCGGTGAGAGAGAGCCGTTGGAGAGGTACGGTGAGAGCCTTGAGAGCCGTTGCGAGTACATCTTCGTGTTTGTGCGCCGCTCTCGCCCGTGTCGCAATAGAGATGTCGTACCACCATCTGCAAGCCAATTCTCCACCGCCGTGAATGCTGCCTGCTCGCCGGGTGGATGTGACGACTGGGTTGCGATGACTTCCTCTACAGTGAATGCCTCTGGGCTGGCGTAGCCGAGCTGTGACAGCGTGGGAATGCTACCACGGTACGCAGGTGGTGGTTCCAACCCACTCAGCTCTTCTGCGCTAGGGAGAAGATCGTGGCGGGTGGGTAGAGACTTGAGCCGCACCATATTGGGGTCAAAGGGCTTCGTCGGACGGATGTTTGCGACGCTGACGTCGTCGTGATACCAGCGCTCGCCTTCAGCCATCGCAGAAACAGGCACCGGTAGATCGTCAACATGAACCAGCGTCGTTTGCCACACACTGTGTGGCACAGCAGCTACCATATTGTTCTTGCTGCAGTTGAAGTCACCGTATGGATGCAGCACGGCTGCATCGTGCCGTGTCACCACACTGCCCGACGCGGCGTCTCGACTCATCCAATAGCGATATTTTAGAGCTTTCATGACGGCATCGTGTACGCGTTTCTCATGCGGCGCGTACTGCGTGGTGAAGAATACATCCGTCGCTCCACACTCCAGCGCAAGGCGTGGGATGTGTTCCTCGGGTCTCCCGCAGCGAATAAGGAGAGGTATCTGCAACTCCCTTTCGAGCATTTCTCGCAAATTTGCAAGTGTCTCGAGAAAAAAACGCGCGCGCATGGGGCTCTGCCGAAAGAAACCACCAATAGCACTTGGCTGCGCAAATGTGCGGTAATCAATTACGGCAACAGCTACAAGAGGCAGCCGCCCTGCTGCCTCGGCTCGCACAGTAGCAAGGGCCAAGGCGTAGTTATCGTGCACACGCATGTCATTAGCGGCAAAAACGACCATGACGCACGGTGACAGCCCGAGTACCTCTGCACGTGGCAGCTGTGCTTCCTTCGGCGTTGGTACCGCCAAGTACAGAGCATCCTGGCGACTAATGTAGCTGGACGCACAGCTCATCACCGCAACACATGTCTCTGATACAGGCGTGACTGACACAAGGTCCTGGGGTTTTCTGCGGTTGTCGTTTCCTTTGCTGCGTTCCGGCAGCTCGGGGCAGACGAGGAGCGCATCGCATTCCTCGTCCTCTGTTTCGTGTGCTGTCAAGACTTCCAGCTCCTGTGCGTCGGTAACAGCATCGCTCACGACATCTGCAGCCGCAGTGATCTCCTCCTCTTCCTCCTCCCACACAACTGGTGATGCGCCACTGTCAACCGCAAGGGAAGCAAACAATGTGTCGCCGTCAAAAGATAGCGGCGCAGGGACCTCCGGCCCGCCTGATTGACCGCGCGACGCAAAGGAGGAAGAGGAGCCACTCGTCATGTAGAGGCGGCGCACGCTGATGATGCAGGAGGGGACGGCGACAGATGGCGCCGTTACCAGAGCGACTTGACCGGCAACCACATGCATGGGCATACGCTTTGCAATCTGTAAACGTGATGAACATGCCTGGACAAGCATGCCAGTGTGGCACAATGTGTGAGTTTCTTCCTTTTTCCTTCTTCCCCTATTTCCCCCCTTCCTCCCCACCCCTTGTCGTCGTCCCAGCGACAGCTGTGGGCATATTTCACAGAAAAGAAGGCGAAAGTAACACCAGTAACAACAACAACAAAAAAGTGGTGGTACCATCAAAGCAGAAGTTTTTGTTTCCCTCTGTGCAGATGTCACCCTGTCTTCCACCCCTCACACGCAGCAAAACCCTCAGAAAGCAACAATCTCCTTTTTCTACTCCCCCGCCCCCCTCCCGTAGGTAGGTGTACGTTCCGAGAACACCGCACAAACGTGGCAAACATGCGCCAGACACTGCCTGACAACGAAGGGGCGAAAGGAAGAGACGGATGTGATGCAGCCGCTACGATACCACCTGCAGCCCGAGAACGCGCACCGCAATTGGCGTCGTTTCTGCCATGCGTTTTTGTTTCCTTCCGCCTCCAGCCACCGCTCCCTCCACCATCGAGGCACACGCGGCACGCAAGACTGCCACCACCAGGGGAGACGCCTGCGTCAGTTGCACTGCAACGTCGTACACGGCCGTACCAGCAGCAGGAGCCGTAGAAGAGGCTGCACCGCCCGCAGCAGCATCATCGCGCCGCACTTCGACGACCGGGAGCCCAACTGGTGGCACGCCAGCGGCCAACCCACCAAGAAGACGCATCCTGCTGGCGATTTCCTCACAGAGAACACGCACGTCCAGCTCCCCCATTCGCCCAACCTGCAGCGCCGGGGCGACAACTTGGAGCCGCACAAGACATTCTCTCGTGTGTGCTGACCGGCTCCGCACCATTTGCCTCCCTTCTGCACATGACACAATGGAAGCAATAAAGCAAGTAAGAGAGCAATTATGTGCAACCATCATTAGAAACGGACCAGCAGGGGCAATCAAGAGCGACATGGACATGAGCCAGAGGAGCAACACTCCCCCCCAAAAAAAAAAAAAAAAACCCAAAAAGTAAGAGCATCAGCCAACACGTTAAGTATATTTTGTCACACAGAAAGCAAAGCAAAAAAAAAAAGATAGTGGAAAACATTCAGAGACCAAAGGAAAAGAAAAAAAAAACAATAAAAACCGATCCAGTGTTAGTGAACACATCTCATATATATATATATATATATATGCAGCGACGCTGGTGAATCCACAAAAAAAGAAAACGCCGCTAGAGCGATATCGAGGACCAGCGGAGTGGATTGTGCGAAAAAGGAGAAAAAAAAAAGAACATAAAAATCGCAGAACATGCGTCTTCAGACACACACACACACACACACAAAGGCGGATAAGACGAAAGAGAACACAAGCAACCGGAAAAGAAACTAAAAGCAAAAAGATGTTGAGTTGGCATGCGCCAAATCGCTGTCATCAACGTAGACATCAATACCTCCTCCCTGCTCCTCCTCATTTTACCCCACTTCATCGTGACATGCAATTCCATCATATATATATATATATATATGAATATAAACAGTTTAGTGGTTCTTCCCTTCCCTTTTTCTTTTCTTGAAGGTTACATTCATCATCATCACACACACAGTCGGTGCGCATACTTCTTTTCTCGCGTAACACCATCTGCGCTTCTCGGCCTCGAGATTCCTTTTCCTCTCTTTCTCCTCGTTTTGTTGTTTCAGCAGTGCACACCACTAATGCGCAGCTGCAAGCCGAGAGAAAAGAAAAAGTATGCGAAGAAGAAAAGCTAAAACGGCACGAAAATTCTCATCAGTAAAAAAAAAAAAAGGGAGGAAACCGAGAGGAAAGGTAGATTACTTCGCCGCATCCTCTGGTATACATCTGCAGACCTCTTTTTCTTTCCCTCCCATCACCGCTGTCTCTCATTACTTAACTATCGGTTGGTGTGGGTACGCGCACATGCTGTATGACGACCATGATGGTCGTCGTTTCAGCTGTTGCTATTTCGAAGACTCTCGAGTAGCTCACATTGTACATATTTTTTCTTTAAAAAAAATTTTTTTTGGGGGGAAGGGGGAGGGGGATTTCCCTATTCATTTGGTTTTCTTTTCTTCAGCCCACGGTGGAAGAAAAAGGCAGATCATTTCATCACCGTTTCTACTTGTGGTCCATTTGCTCTCGTAGAGTCGTGCAAATCAGGTGATGGATTGTGTAAGCGAGGCCCCGTAAAGATCCTCGACTAAGTAAGTGCTGTTGCTGTCATTCGCCCTAGACGTGCCTTCGAGAAGGAGCGCCGCCATATGCATCCGCCTCTGCTGATCATAGTTCCACAACGGAAGGCGTGTGTCCTTTATGTGCTGAATGTACCGCAGCGCACAGCGCACAGCGAGGTGCTCCAAGATGTTCTGCTGTGGCACCCCAAAGGCGATGACCAGGCGGCGAAAGATATTACTGCGCTCTGGCATCGCCAATGGCTTCATAAGCAGTTTGAACGCGGAGAAGAAAAAGAAGACAATAGTGCGCAGTGAATCGTAGCTGATATCGAGAATTATCGTTTGCTGTTCAAATACAGTGCGAAGATGTGTATCCACCGAGACGGGTATTTTCGGGTGCAGAAGAACATCTGTGAGGAGGTCACCGTCAAGTGACCTCTCCTCCGTTCCCATAAGGCCAAGAAGGGCTTCGCTCTCGCCGAAGCCCTCACCGCCGCCCCGGTTCCCAGAATCACTCCTCTCACAGGACGTATTCCTTTCGGTAGATATACTGGAACTTTGCCTGTTGCTCACGTCCTGCGGCGTTAGCGTAGACATCATTGGGTCTCCAGCAGTAAGCCCGGTCGCCGAGGGCACATTGATCTGCCTTACCCGCTTTCCACTCTGCAGACTACTCGACAACCCACACCTATCGCTGTTTCCGTGAGCATCATCATCCATGGCGCCCCGTTCGCTACGTACGCGCACGCCACTATTAGAGCTCGCACCCCAAGGGGCATCATTGCTGTTGTGTGCATAGTTGCCGTGTGTGGACCTGTCGATTTCAGCGGACAACGGGTTTCCATTCATGCCCCCTGACACATTTGGGGGGAGCGCCAAGATTCTGGAGGACATGCAGTCTTGCGCGAGCTCCGAAGCCTTCCGTAACCATTTGTTGTTTGGCTTGGTGATGGTGAACAACTCCTGCCGTTCCGCCACACCCCGGATGAAAACGCTCCCCAGCGGGCGGATTTCCGTGTCGGGCATCTTCCCAACGGCTTCAAGCGTGACGCTGCTAATCAAAACTTTATTTGGAACTGCAAACATCCACAACCGTCCACCATACTTGACATCAGGGCCCTCGTAGCGAATTCTCCCATTGACGCCATCCATCAACACACTCGCGTCCTTGCACCAGTGCACCGTGCAGGCAACAAGCAGCCTGCCATCATCACCTAATAAGCGCTGTAATGACCTGTCGATTGGTTGCAGCTGCAACTCCTCTAGAAGAGAAAAACAAAGTTGCAACGCCGTGTCCACCGTGCGAGTGATGATAGTGGTGGTGTACGGGTGGAGCTGAACCCCCTCGTATGCGTGATGACGAGAAATTGCTAGACGCTGCATTTCACCAAGTCGCTTCGACACACTTAGCATATGATCAGGTGCCAATTCCCACACCTGTTCCCCACCACATACCCCAATGACGATCATCGCAAACGGTGCCATCTTCGGCGCATGGCTGCGATCATCGTATTCCCGCATGCACACCAGTACCAAACTGAAGGCAATTAAGCAAAGAATCAACGAAGCAAACACAGCAATCGTCACAATAAGAACAATAACCGTCTTTGTAAGCTTCGGCCCGGTGAAATTTCTGCGCATACACACGTGCCAACTGAGACGGCGTCGTAGCACTGGCCTAGTTGTTCCCGTTTCGATAAATTCACGCAGATCCGTCGGTGAGGGTTCCTCCATCAGCGAGAAAAAAATGGGAATAATCTCTTTTGTCAACCCGTCCTCGGTGTAAATGAGATAATCAAGGCCCTTCGAACGTGCGCTTGTGTAAAGGGCATTAGACTCCAGAATTTCGCCCACATCCACCACTGAAGCGGCAAACCCCCAGAAATTCTCCCGGCCTACCCCCTTGACGCCTACATCAGTGTATATAGGATCACGCACAATCAGCTGCCACTCCACGTTGAGAGAGGGAATGCCACGCCTCAGTGGACCGAGCATGTCGACCTTCGCAGTATCGATTGAGTCCAGAACTGACACAGAGGCTAATTCGTTATTATAAGCCAAAAAGTCATACAATGCCACACTTTCGTTTGCGGGGTAGCTCTGCAGCACCACACCACCAGGTGCGAGGAGAAACAGAGACACGTATTTGGTTGTATGGAGTACCCACGAGGCTATTTTTGGGAACTGCTCAAACGATTGATTTTCCGTGCGCTCTCTTACAGTACCGTTGAAAGGTGGCGTAGAATTCACGAGACCCATGACAAACCCCTTGAACCCACGCACTGCCGCAATGACGTCAATAACATTGCCGCGAAGAAGAGAGGTCAACCTGTCGGCTTCGCTAATCTCCAGCCTCCAGCACTCCTCTTGCGCCTTTCGGTCCAGTGACTGAAACAACGCTATGGGAATTGCAATGGAGACAACGACAAGGACTGTACACGCAAGCCCAATGCCAATAAGTGAGTACACGCGCTTTTGTGCCAAATCAGATCGTTTGCTGCCCAGCGCACCATTTCTGTTGAAGGACATGCGAGTGAACAAAAAGGAAGGCAGGGGCCTAGCAGAAGCGAGGCAATACACCTGAGGTCTTTACCAGAAGCAGTCACCCTCTGTCTGTCGCTTCACCACGTGGGTATATATATAAACCCTATGGACCTCTGAGTCGCTGCTTCCCTCTTGGCCAAGGGCTTGTGTTTGCGGACCCGGAAGTTGTGTTTATTTTCTCGTCAGACAATATTTGTTTTTCCTTTTGTTTACTCAAACTGCGTGTATATGTGTTCTTTACTTGAATCGCCTGTGCCGAGACGGAGTTTTTCTTTTTTTCCACCCCCTTTTTTTGTTGTTTGTTGTATCGCTGTCCTTGGGAATCCCTGAGATATTAATGTGTATGTGTGTGTCACCGTACCACAAGGTACTGAAGGTTGCGTTCTCGGCAAATACGGACTAACACACGGCGAGGCGGAGAAAACGTAAACCAAAAGACAGCAGAATGAGAAGGAATTGTGGCGGGAAGCAGTCACAGCAGCGATGGTGGTGGCGACGTGACGAGCAGCAAAGAACACGTGAAGATGCGAGTTGGAGAGCACCATCGATGAGGCACGAAAAATAGCACACATGCAGAGAGGGAGAAACAACAACAACAAGCAGAAAAGCAAATAAACCAGAAAGGAGAGAGGGTGATGGTGGTGGTGGAAAATGCACGGAGAGGGTGATTCTGCCAAACTCCATCGGCCCTGCCAAAGCAGCTGCAGAGTGGGGAGAGGGGGGCAAAAGGAAATACATGAGGGGTGGTGGGGCGGTGCTGCCAGACAGCACACCTCTCTCATGTGGGCCATGTTTTTCACCCATCTTCACAGCATTCCCCTCCCCACCCTACCATTAC
This sequence comes from Trypanosoma platydactyli, assembly GCA_030849675.1. Classification (NCBI taxonomy): domain Eukaryota; phylum Euglenozoa; class Kinetoplastea; order Trypanosomatida; family Trypanosomatidae; genus Trypanosoma; species Trypanosoma platydactyli. The sequence goes on along the minus strand of JASANU010000843.1, from coordinate 68,328 downwards.
CAACACCGACTGCTTGTGTAAACAGGGGAGGGAGGGGGGGGGGGGAAGAGGAGGAGAAGGATGGGGGAGCAAACCAGGAGTCCAACCGCCGTACAAACACCCACACACACATTTATATTCACCACCCTTTCTTCTTCTTGATCCCCCCCTTAAAAAAAAAACATCAGGCCTTTGTCTCCCCCCTTTTTTCCCTTCTTTTGGCAGAAATCGTTCTACACACACACACACGCTGCTATTCGTATTACTTCTCTGTCTCACTCGGTTTTACTTAAGTTCCCCAGCGCCAGAAGGAGGTGCAATATGGCTGTCATGATATCGTGACAGCTTCTCTGCAATTTCGCGTCGTATGTGTCCCTCTACAAGTTCATCCCCCGACAGCTGCCCCGTGTCAGCCCGCGGCGTGGCACGTCGAGGGGCGGTGCGTTGCAGATCGAAGAACGGCATCTCCAACAGCTGCGCCGCCGTTGGGCGCTTGCGCGGGTCAAGCTGGAAGATGGCAGTAAGCACATCAACACACTCCTTCGACGGCACCAGGTGTGCTGGATCGCGTCGCCGGTGCTCTACGGTTGCCACAAACCACGACGCAAAGCCATGAAACTCCGTGTAGAGGAAACTCGGATGAAAGAGCGAGCCCAGTGATGGCGTGAAGGAAGACCACGAGGAGGTGGCGAGCACTTTTCGGAGTTGCTCTAGCTGTGCGAAGTGGTGGCAGCGCTCACGCGGGAAGGCGTCGGGGCCGGCGCTCGATATCGGGCCGAGTACCTCCGTAATGAGTGACAGCTGCTCCAGCTCCGTCTCAGCACGGCGATGATGATGATTGTGGCGCTGGTCCATACCCCCACCAGCGCCTTGCCGGTTGGCGAGAAAGAAGGGCGGGGTCCGTAGATACATTTGGGCTAGAAAACAGCCAACAGACCACACGTCAACCTTCACATCGTACGAGTTGATGCCAAGAAGCATCTCGGGCGGACGGTACGATAAGTTGATGAGACTTGGTGTCAGAGCACGCCTGCCAGACCCTTCAAATACGCACAACCCAAAGTCACCGAGCTGTACACGGCCATCACGATGAATCAAAACATTGTCTGCCTTGACATCACGATGGATGATACCCATTGCGTGCAGCTTCATCAGTGCTGTGAGGAGCTTTCTGAACAGGTACGCAATCTCCCGCTCCGTGAAGGGAAATCGTCGTTGCAACAAACCAGCAATGCTGCATGATGCATATGGAAAGACAAGGAATATATCGTGATGGGTGTTTGAAAGCAGCACATCACGAAGACCAATCACCTCCTGAACAGGATCAGTTGTACCGTGGTTGCAGGCACTAGCAGCAGCGACGCGTTCACGGGCCGTGCTAATATGCCGTAGCGCAATCACTTCCCGGAGTGACGTGATGGGAAACCCATCAAGCCCTTCTAGCACTTTCAGCCTCTTCAACGCCACCGTCTCACCTGTCGCGCGGCAACGCCCAAGGTAGACCTCACCATAGGTACCCTCACTGATTTTCACTCCCGTCTCGTATTTATTCTCAACATAGTCTGAGACAGAGCTGAAATCGACTGGCGTGGGACCAGATGGTAGCGGCACACCTGTTTTGCTATGGCGGCGCACGCTTGGCGTGCAGCCACAACTGTACAGTCCCTGAGGTGTTGGGGTCGGAGACATCATCTCACTCCACTCGGAGGAGTTGCGCAGGCGTTTCGCCGGCACTGATGGTATATCCTCCCCTACCACACCGGTGGCAGTTGTTATTGATGGCGCTAAGGGGCGCTGCTGCTGCTGCTGCTGCTTTGCTTGGTCGTCACCCTCACTGTCGCTCACTCCCGCCACGACGCCCGGAAGTGCCTTCGGTGACAAGGGGTCATCTTGAACAGATTCCACCGTCTTTGCTTCTTTAGGTGCTGCAGTTGCTGTGGTGGTGGTGGTTATGGTCGCCTCCCGATCAGTGCCACCCCTCGCTAACCGCAGGTTTTGCCTTTCCCCATTTAAAGTACACGATGCCACCCGTAGATTCAGCCGCGGCCTCCCCACCGGTTTTTCGGGCGTGATGGGAGTGTCGTGGACCCCGTCATCTGGTATAGATTTCTTTTTGCATGCCATCAACAGGTCCTCATGCCCCTCTCGCTGCTCGGACACATCACCATCCTGCGGCAGTTGTTCATCAAAGGTGCCAGCCGGGGGAGGTGTTGGCTCTAGCAGGTGAACGCACCGACCGGCTCCGCAGCCATCCTCGTTGACCATGTAGTTATCAACACAGACCCCATTACCGACAGGGAAGTGGCGTCTCGCATTGGAGTACACTGATGACGAGGGTATCGGAGAACAATGGTTCTGGTCACAGACGAGTCTCTTTTTCCTCTCTTGTGCGTTTGATGGCGACCCCTGCACTGGCGGGGAAGCAGCGTCCAACTCTCCCACCTGCTCCTTCTGCTTCGACTCACTCAGCAGTGACGACGACGACGAAAGGACTTTTTTGTCCATTGCTCTCGGCGCTAGACCCTCCCCCTACCCCCCTCCGTAGCTCCAGCAGTATTTGCTACGCACTCCGCGGCTTCGTCTCCACGTGATGCTTCTTCTTGAGCGGCCTCACGACTGATTGCCCCTGTCAAGACACACACACACAGGCACACAGAGATAGAGACAGACTACTGTGTGCGTCATCAGGAAGGAGAGACAAAGGTTCAAAGGGACAAAAGACACACCGATTTCCCTAAGGGGTTGACGCGCAAAATAACTCGTTTACATACATACGTACACACACACACACACAATGCAATCTCGTAATCAGTGAGTTTAGGGAATACCATCAGCAGCTTCTTTCCTTTTCTCTCTCCCCCCCCCCCCAATGCAGACCCCTTCTTCAGTTTTGTTGCAAGCTTCCCCGTCTACCCCGCACCTCCGCGGTTGCCCTCAAGAACGTAATGCAGGCGCAAACCTCCACACAGAGTTCTTGTTCTCGGCGATGGCAGCGCAGCATCCGCTACTTTTACCCCACTCCCTCACGAATATGCATGTGTGTATCCACCGATCTTCATCTTTCTCGCCTTCTGTGTGTGTGTTTGTGTGTGGTACAATGGCAATCACCTACGGCTACGGTTTTGGATGCGTATGAGGATGATAGCCGTGCCCACCAAAGAGCCCAGCGGACCCGATGCTTAACACGTCGCCATCAACGTCAAAACACATTGCAATATCCACTGCATCGTTATCGTCGTCGCTGTGAGAAATCGACGATGCGGAGTCTCCCGTTTCACGGTCCTCGGAGGCTTCGCGTAAGTAATCGTTACCCATACGTTCCCGCAAGAGCTCCTCTATCATACACTCCTCAGAAGTCAGCATTCCCTTCTCCTGGCGCTCACGGTACTCCATGATTTTATTGTATGCAGCCTCCAACTCCGGCAGCTCTTCCACAATGCGCATCGCCACATTGCAGCAGAGCGCCCATGTTTCACTGGAGGACGGGGTGCCGAGAGAGCAACCATAGTGCTGCTGCACGACCTCCATCACAGGTTCCAGAAGCCTTCTCTTCCAGACTGGAAGATCAGACATCTGCGCGTCGTCCATTAAGGCGCCGCTACTCCCCTCCATGTGGGGGACGCGTGACACCAGTGCGTCCCCAAAAGGAAGGCGTCGGGCCTCAAACACGAAAGTCATCGCTCTGCGGCATGTCGCACCAGCCAGGTAATGGAGAAAAGATTACACGGCAACATAGCAACAAGAGCAGTAATGCAGGCAAAAATGGGGAAAAATAAAGAATGAACTGGTGCGAAAGGAATAAAAGTTTTTTGTGAGGGCAACAAAGAAATAGTCCACAGCCCAAGTCCCATTCCCACAGAAGTCATTCGGTAGTCAATGCCGTCCACTCCGCCTGGAGTGCACCATCTAGAAACGAAAAAAATAAACGTCTACTCACCCATATACACACAGAAAAAAAAAAAGAAATGAGACGCACATGTGTGTGCTGGCGGGCGAGTGACGCACCCACCGCAACTAATACATGAGCGCACTCTTCGACACCAAATCAGCTCCAATCCTCATGTCTCACTGCGCTTGGACGCAGCCCCAACAAAAGCTGCACTCCGCGACAATAGGTGCTGCAGAATCTTCGCGTCGCCCGTTTCGGCTTTAGTCTCGCCAGACTTTGGGTTCAGTTCAGACTGCAAGGCAGCCGAAACAGTGCGAAGGGAGGAGCGCGGCAGCGGCGGCGGAAAAGCAACATTGCAGCTGAGTTCCTCTTCCACCTGGATTAGCGGAACAGCACCATGGCTGCTGGGAGAGACAAACGACACAAGGCGCTCTCGACGTCTGTGTACTTCAGCTTCATCGAAAGCACACCCCTTAATGCAGGGTGAAGTTTCTACTGCAGCAGGGCCGCCACTGGTGGAAATACACGATGGTGTGCAATCTTCACTTTCACTTGTCAGAACCCCGACCGGCATGCCGGTAGTGTGATCCAGTCTTGGATGACTGCTACCGTTAAGTTTGTCATCCGGTTGGTGGGGTGGCACATACTGGATGCAATGTTGCTGCAGAATAGACTCTATCAGACGAACCGCCTCCGCCTCTGACCCTACCTCTCCCCCACCTTCCTTTCCTAAAGCCTCTGCGCGCGCCGCCGCACCCAAAACGAAGGAGGAGGAGGAATGCAGCTCGCCCGGGAGAGAAGGCTTCGGAAACTCCAGCGGTGCAGCATCAGTCTTTGTGGGGCGCACCGCGTTCTGCCTCAGCCACGCAGGGGGAATGGAAGTCACGTTGCTGTCACGAGTTGGTGCGGAGGAAGAAGACGACAGCGACGACTGCAGTGGCGGCACCAGCCGTAATTGCTGATGATTGCCTGGTACCCTCAGTGCCTCCCGAAGTTGAGCAATTTCACTGTTGCGTGATGCTAATTCCTGCTTCGTGCGGGCAAGCTCCTCTACACATTCATTGTAGCGCTCACAGAGCGTTTTGCACTGGTCAAGAAGATGGTGTGCGTACTGCTTGTACGCATCCACACCATCGACCATGTTTCTCTCTCCCCCCCCCTCCTTTGCGCTCCCGCCCTCTGCAGGAGTAGCCCTACTCCAACCGTCACGCAGAATGACAGCACCAGAGGCCGCCTTATTTCGCTCTTGTTCACTCTTTATTCCTCTCTGTCGGCTATCACCACAATTTGCTGGTGCAGACGCAGAGCTGGAACCTGAGGGCTCTATACCACCACTTTTACGAACCTCTTCAACCGCGAGGCAGCTGCTGCTACTACTACTACTACCATTACCATTACCATAAATTTCCACATTGGATGGGGGCACAACAATGGGATAGAGTTGCACGCTCGCAGGAATGGCGGAGGCCTCAGCTCCTAGGCGAAGTGTCTCGACAGTTTCGTGAAAGTCATGCTGTCTGGATGAGCAGCACACCACCCACACCACTGCTGTCTCATCACCCGGGGTGAGAAACGGCTCAAGAATGGTGGTGAGAGTGCTGTCACGGAAGGGTACACGAGTGGCTGATGGGGTATTGCACAACGTCCGTACCACGTTGCGTAGCGCAAGAAGGGAGCTGTTGATGTGCCGCATCTCATTCGTTCGAATTGCAACGCGCTGCGCCGCTGTCAACCCATCTTCATCACGGAGACTCAAGGCAAAAGTCGACCCCACCGGAGAGAGGGTAGCAAGCCACAGTTGCTGCTGCAAGGATCGGTTAACCAGACTTTGGCGACCCACTCCTCTCTCCCTTTCCTTTCCCCTCCGCGTGGTTGTTGTTGTCGTCGTTGTAGTTGCCGCTGCTTCTGCAGTGTTGCTGGTCGCCCACGCAGAGTCTCGGTACGTCTCAGATCCCGCGAGGTCAGCGACAAGCACCTCCCCAAGTCGCATCGCGTCGCTTCCCGCACTGTACAACACAAGGCGCAACAACAGGTGACTGCGTGAGGAGCGCACGTTCCTTTCCGTCTGGCTGCAATGCCGCAGCGCAAGGAGTTTACACAACACCGACCAGCACTCTACGGCAGATTCACACCGCAGGCACTGCAGAGAGCGCAGAACTGTTGATTTTTCGGTTGCTTTGTACACCGTCCTCTTTAGCGCAGCCGCTGAAGACGTCGCATCACGCGAAATTGGTACACCCATCAGCGACATCGACGACGAGCCCAACGGTGACGCACCGCAATCATCGCTGCGCTTTCCCCGGAGGTACCGCAACCATGCGCGGTGTGCAGCATCGCTGGCATCCTCGTTACGTCCTACATGTTCTGTCCTACTTGTTTTCTTCCAGCATGGGGACACCTTTCTTCCCGCCCCTTGCTGCAGCTGGAGCGCCACAAGGTCTGTTGCAAACTCATTGTACACCTCGACGCAGGACATGTCCAGAAAGCCCAGCTCCCTTTGCTGTGAAGCAACAGACGGTTTGTTGAAAATGGCACGCAGTAGGCGCGGCACAATCCCATCCTCTTCCAGATCCCCATCAACCTCGATCTGTTCTTGTTGGTGCTTCCAGCCAGCAATGCGGTCACCATCAGCACCAGGCCCAAACACTGTATACGTCTTTCCAGTGGTTGTCTGCCCGTAGGCCAGAAAAGCACACCGCTTTCCTGAAAACAGAGCTTCGATAAAAGGGCTCACTGTCGTGTCAAACACAGACTGTTGCTGTTGCCCCGCTGCTGCTGAAGGTTGGTTTGCACCAGAGGGGGTTTCCGATGCACCGGAAGTCATGTAGCAGGGGAGAAAAACGTGACGACAAGTAGTGGAGACCGTGCTCCCGGAGCGTGGATCTGCCACTGTCAGCTTCTGTTGTCTCTTCTGCTCCACGACAGTTTCCCGCAGTGAGATCAGCACCATCGGCGGTGGCACACACGATGAAGCCCGCGGGTTCGTTTCATCATTCTCCACCCCCCCTGTCGTCACTGGTAAGCATGGCGGTGCAAACCTACAGTATACCCTCATCTCACCCCTTTCACGTCTCTAGCAAGATGGTGAACCAATGCGCTTTCTTCGCCTACCCGCTTCCTCAGAAACGAAACAACAACAACAACAACAACAAAAAAAAAATGCGCAGCTGTAGAGAAAAAGTACATGTTTTCGACCATAGCGGAAAATCAAACATGAGATCAGAGTCATGGGGCCACGTAGCATAAATGTAAGCCGAAGCTGAACTCCTCTAAGAGAGGAGATTGCTCACCCAGATCAAATGCGTCACACACACCACTGACTCGATAGTGGTGTAGACGAAGGAGCTGCGGTGAGAGGAGAGAATAAATGGAAGGCACTTCCACCTTCCCTTCTCTTCGCTACTACTGCACCTTTGGCACACGCACTCCTCCGGTTTATCTAGTCTGACATCCTCCACGGGCATCCTTCATTGGAGTGGGGAATTGACGGGAAAAGGAAAAGAGGTATGCGTCGTGCAAACACCCGTCCCTCATCAACAGTGGAGTGGCAGCAACGCCTTTTCCCGCTTCCAAGTCAGTAGTTTGTCATTGCAAGAATGTGGCAAAGGATCCCCTGAGGTTGTGCCACCGTGACGCATTGAGTTCCCAGTTAGGCCTATTCGTCCCTGAAGCACGCATGGGTATGTGATAGACTGGATGGCCCTTTTGACTGCCAGGTCAGCAATCTCCTGTAGCTTCTCCCTGGAGCAGTGCGCCACGGAATTCGATAAGCTCCCACCGATTGCAGAGGCCAGCGGCGGAGGTGCTGTTGACATTTCTGAAGAAGCAACGCCCCTGAGACTAGCTGGAGAAGTAGGTTCCTGTTGTTGCTGCTGGCGATGGGAAAATCTGACCGGTGCGACGTCAAACAGAGCCGTGAACTGAGGCTCACTCGCAAAACTGAGTTCAACTAGGTTCCCACAGAATGAGGCATACAGCATGCCGTGAAAGATGACACGCCTAATGGAAAGCGCGCAGTGAAGGCTCAGAACATCTGCTGGAATACATAGCACTGCCGGAAGTAGGAACATTAGCGGTATATGACAGAGAAACTGCAAAGCGAAGCGCTGATCCTCGTAAGTGATGGGCACTACAAAACACCGTAGCGAACTTCGTGTTCCCATCACTGCTGAAACCCCCCCGCTTTTTCCAAAGAAGTCGTGACTGGTGGCGCTCATTGGAACCTCAAGTGAAACAATTGCACCTGAACCAATACGCGGCAGTACAATACCAATCGGCGGGGATGCTGCACCCACATTTCCGCCCTCAGCCACATCAGGGAACACACCACCCCCTCGATTGCTGTCACTGTTGGACCTCACGTGAGACACACTACCAGAGATCGGGCTAGATACAAACGATTGTTGTTGTTGTTGCTGCTGAGTTGCAGCTGTGCCACTAAGGGGACCTCCACCCCCCAACTCAATTCGTACCAATCGAAGAACATCAGGGCTTACACGCAGCGTCCGCGCCTCTCTTCCCATCATTTCTTCCTTCTTGTGGGCCTTCTGCATCACCACCTCACTGAGACTTTTGGAACCCTTATCAATAAGGTAGGCAACTCGGTCCGTCCACACGTCCTTGTCGATAGAGCTGCCCCCAAGCACCAGGAGAGCCACCCACCGTCCCAACACGTTGCACCACATCGCCCCCTCATGCTTTCGGGCCCTCTGAAGGGATGGTATGTTGTACATGGTGTGACCACCCGAAGCGTCACTGAACCCACTCCCCTGACGAGCAGCATTACCACTGCTGCCTTCCTCACCAACACCCCGCACCTCTACAGGACCACTGAGAAAGAAGTAATAAGCCCCGAGTCCGCAGATAAAAATGCTGAGCGCAATCTCAAGTACAATCTCAAACATTTTTGGCGTCAACAAGAATAGATGCTGATGGATCCTACTGCCACAGGGCTATATATATATATATATATATATATATATATATATATATATATATATGGAAAGAAATAAAAAGGTTGTGAGGAAAATAACAAAACGGAAAGTTCGACCACATTGCAAAAGAGCAAAGGGGGGCTGACGCCATGTGCTGTTAGAAACAGGTGAGAAACCATAGTTAGTACATAAATATACGCCAAGGTTATGAGAAAACGGGGTATGTTGGCATAATTCGCCTCATATATCGCCATGATGATGGCCGCAATATCTCACCCCTAGCCATTAACCCCCACGGACACGCTTTCACACGGACATGCAGCTGTGAGAAGGGGGAAAGAGGGGTGGGGGAGGAAAAAGAGGGGTGACGCACACAAGAAAAGACCCGCGGTGCCCTTCGCCTGGGGAGGGCCATTGCATTCCTCCTTCTTGGTGCACATGTATGCCTCGAACGGATGGTGGAAGTGAGAGGGGAATATGTGTCTAGGCGTGGAGCACATCTGTAACTTCATTACTCTCATCATAGTTTTTAAAGGAGCGAATATAGAGAGCGGCAGAACGAGCATCTAACTATAGATGCATATAGTGAAGTACTAGATAAACAAAAAAAGCAAGAACTTTCTCTTCGTATCCATTCGAAGGGTGTTGTTAATTTGGATGCGTGAAGGTAACAAAAGCGAAATGCGAGCGTGTGCTTGAGAAACGCACTCAGTTCTGGGAAGCACACCCTTCACGCAATAGATATGAGGGGTCTCGCCGTATAACCACCTTCAGCAGCTCTGATGCCTCTTCCCTGCGTTCCTGCATCGCGCGAAGTGAGGCCATCAGGTAGTACAACGCCGGTTTTCCAGGGAAGACAAACAAGGACACCTGAAGGAGGTTGTCCAGCGCCATCTCAAGTTCAAGATGCGGTGGAACTCGCCAACTTCTCTCTTGTGCTGACATTTCCGTGTTTTGTGAGTGTTGCCGTGTCATTTCATACATTTTTTTCCCCTCCAATAACCGCCGACTTATACGCCGGAGAAAAGAGACGAGAAATTCCGGACATAGTGGGGGCTGAAGTCTACTGCTCTGCCCCTCTTCTTCCTGCCCCTCAAAGTCCTCCATTTCTGGGCAACTAGCAACTGGCCCCACTGGTGTTACAACGGCAGGAACTTCACGGGTGAAAGAAATTTTCTCCAGAAACCCAGTCAGTTTTGCAGCCACAAGACAATCCCACTGAGTGCGCTCGCTCCCGCACAAACGGTTCCACTCCTCATCATTAAGGAGGGATCGCCATGCATCGAATTCCTCCGATGTAATGGCAAGTAGCAGGTTCTCCATTGCTTCCATAGCTTGGCCATGAAATGCGCACCGAATGGCACAGCGAAGATCATTCTTCCATTTAAGAGAAGACTGCAGTTCTTCGGGGAATGAGAAGCTGGACTGAGGTCGCATACGTTCACACGACAAGTGCTGGATCGAGGGAGGTGATCCTGGAATAACGAAACCCATACCAAAAGTTCCGAGGAGGGATCGCACCCATTTCTGCCAGCCACTCTGCGCTTCCCCCACTTCCATATCATTTTCATTATGATAATAGCGCTCTCTTCGCAATTGTCGTCGAATAAAATTGTTATTTTCGTCGAACCCATTGTCACCATGCAAGATCAATGTCAATGCTTTGTAGATATTTTCCAGTTCTTGAGAAGCTTTGTCGTGGAGATGCATGTAATATGCACCCCTTCTGTCTGCCTCGAGAAGCTGCGCACGAAGGATGGAGTTCTGGATGTGCACCACACACTCTGAAGATGGAGACACAGCGGTGCCCCTTCCCTCTCGGTACACGCTGATGACGTCTTCTGTTAACACGTGAGGAGTGCTGACGCCGACAGGGGGCAGGGAGAGGGTGCTTTCGTTAACACCACACGACTGGTGCACCAGTGCCGGTGAAACGTTTACGTTGGCTGCAGCAAACCCACTCGCAGGTGACATGGTGTCGAGTTGGCGCATCTCCGTGAAGTGTGACTGTGGCTCCATTGCGGGAGGTCCAAGCACCGACGAGCTCGCAACGCGACTGTGCTCCTGCATCCATGATTCATTCACGATGCTCCACGAAAGCATCTCAACGGCGCTCCTCGGGCTTTCACATGATGGTTCTGCTGGTTCCACCGCACCAGCCAATGCGTACGCTTCCTCCACGGACTGTTGGTCGGTCGGCGCATTTGGGGATACCCGTCTGTCCGTGGTGCGACTTGGAATGCACGCGATCCCCGTCTCCGGGTCAATGAGCTGAAAGACATCACCGTTTGAAAACTCTTTGATACTACTCCCTGTGAGGCTCGACATTTGCATTTCTTCCACCCCTGCCACCCTTCAAAAAGAAAACCGCAGGGTTTAGACAAAAGATGCAATCCTATTCGAGGGTGGTGGCGATACCATTAGCGATGGAGGGGTGCATATATCTCCATCCCTACTTGCCACCTGCTTCATTTTCCACAGTTGTTCGTGTACGTGTTTGACTTTCCTTTCCCCCACACAAACTTGCACTACAAGACATATCAGTCTTGACGAGCACAGGATGCACCGAAGACATATATGTATGGCGTGCATATGGGTGTTTACTGCAAAAATTCAAATTGCCAATTATATATATATATATATATATATATATAATGGAGAAAAGAAGGCACAAAAGCGTCATCCCCCCCCCCCCCCCCTCGCTAGCGCAAGGAGAAAAACAGCCTTCCATTCCAAACTTTTATCATTTTTATTACTCGTAGAGGCGCTGAGGTTCAATATGTGTCAACAGGAACACAAAAACATGCCCAAAGGGCTGTCACAACGCCAACTCCACCCCACATAGCGCAGAATACATCAAAGTCCACGTGACGGAGAGCCAGGGACACCACGGTGGCGCCAACAACATGGCCCATGTCTTGCACCATGCGCATCACCCCGAAAAATAGGCCACCGAATCGGTGTGGTGCATGGTCGGCAATGAGCGTCATGACGAGGCCACAACCCAGCGCATCGGCGATGCCGAACAGTGCCGCCATGGTGTACATCCACACTGAAGTCTGCAACAGCGGCAGCAGCACAAAAACAACCCCAAGACCAAGTACTACAGGTACCATCGCGTAGCGGCGGCCGTAGACGTCCATCACAATCCCTCCAATTGGGAAAAGACAGGCATCAAAGGCGAAGCCAAGTGAGAGCAGGAATGCGACCTGTGAATCTGTGAAACCCAGGCGCATTGCAGCGAATGTTAGCAGAAGCTTGCGGTTGGCACGCAGAGCCACGTACAATATAATATATATACCCAACCGCCAGATAATGGACCAATGCTCCACGATGGTGTGCCAAAGGGGAGCGACTCCAAATATTTCTTCACTCGAACGAGCCATGCAGCTGCAATCCAGAGCCGAAGACACATTTAAATCGGTGGTGTGACACTTCCTGCCACCTGCACTCTTCTTCCGATCGCTGATCGCCAATGCAGTCCCCTCATATGAGGTCGATGGTGTAAGCAGCACTGTCGTTTCCCCGCGTGCTGCCACATCCGTAGCTACAAGAGAGGGAGGAGGAGGAGAAGCAACAATACAATCGTCATCAGCGCCCGGGCACTGATGCATGTTGTCACCGCACGCCTCATACGGCGCGCTTCCCCTCTCCAAACCGGTGCGAGAACCGTCGGACCCAACGCAAAGAGAGACGGCAGCAGCAACAGCAGAAGCAAGAGGTACCGTAAAGAAGTACCGCCCATCGTCCCATGCCGATGCGACAAGACCCAGCAGCAGTGGACCTAACACATGCGACCAGCGAAGCATGCCGGAGAGAAATGACATGACGATTCCGCGGTGCCCCTGTTTTGAGATTTGAGCAACGTAAATGTGCCGCGTCAAGAAAAAGATGCCGATAGAGGAGCCACTCACCACGCTGAAGAGAGCTAGTGACAGAGGACCGGGTTTCATCGCTACTACAAGCGTACACCCCATGATTTGTGCAAGAACTGATAGGAACATAAGCCGCCGCACGTCAACGCACTCAACCAGCAAACCGGTAGGGATATCCACAATTACTCGGCATACGGCAATGAGCGTGACGTAACTGGCTATGGAGCTCTCGCTGTACCCGATTTGACGCCCAACCATTGTTATAATTGGCACCTCCACACTGGTGCCCACTCCCATCAACACGTTTGAGAGTTGGACATCGAAAAAATGCGATCTCAGGAGCTCGTGAATGCTGCCCAAGAGATATCCCATTCTTCGTGTGCTCCCTGTGCTGTTTTTGGTTTGCTCCACCCCCCTATACCGCTAATATTACCCACCACCACGACTGCTGCTGCTGCTGCTACTGCAGCTCTTGAAGTTGGTATTGTCCCTTCACTCCTAAAGCTGGCAACTGACACACACCAACCAGGGGTCGTACACAAACTACACCACTGATTGAACAATGAATGACAAGCAAACGCACCAAAAGAGAAAAAGGGATAAGTACACACACACACACACATATATATATATATATATATATATATATATATATTGCAAAATATGATCACAAAACAACAGTCTTAATCAAACAAAAAGGCAGATACGTTGAAAATCCCTCCCCTATTTATTTTTTCCTCAATCCCCTGTTTCCTTCGCATTTCTTCCACACACATACACAGTGACAGAAAAACACAGGATGGTAATTTCTCTCATGTGCAACCTGTTCATTTTCCGTCTCCTACATATGATCCCAAATCATCACATCATTATTGGGCTTAGCGGTGGCAAGTATATTCTCAATTTGCTGCATGTACCTCTCGTGAAGCTGCAATACATCATCCTCTTCGTTTGTTTCCTCATCCCCTGGTGTTGCAGCTCCTGTCGCCTCCACGTTCAGGCCAAACAGACTGCCAAACGTCACAGCGTCGGTGGATGTCACAAAGGGATTTAGAAGCTCTAGGTGGTCAATACCATGTGGCAGAAAGGCATGGGGGTGAAATTTTGATGAAATCAGCCACTCAATTTCGTCAAAGAGTGATTGGTGCGGTGACGCCGAGCCCACTGGCAGCGCAGATCTGCTGCCGATATCAGCATTATTGCTACTGTCTTCAGCGGTGCCACGCGCAACTGGGGTGCCAGCGGCGACGGCGCCACCGTCGTTCCTGCCATGCAGCATGCGTGGCTCGTACAGTAAGTGGAATATGTACCGCCACAAATTCTTGTAGAAGGGGTGTACAAATGTGCCTTGACTGTTGCCTGAAATAGCATCAGCAGCCTCAGCAGAAAACGAGCTGCGAAAAGTCCCTGTCGATCTCACTGGGGCTGTTGTTGTCGGTTGTGGCTGCGATGGGATCGATGTGGTTGTGGTATTTACGCGGCTACCGATGCCCACCAGCCCACTTTGCCGCTCAATGGCCTCCTTTCGCAGTAGTTGTCCCACAAGTTCGAGAAGAGAGAGACCAGTTGTACGCAATGTCGAGATCATGCAATGGGAGGCCCGCGCCGCCTGTGCGGGCGTGTGCGTTGATGCCGTTGTGTTGCGGCTAAACACGGAGGGGCCACCGCGGCACATTTTCTCTGCCTCTCGGGACAGTTTTTCCAACTGGTCCACGTTGCTGCAGAGGAGCATGGTGCGTAGTGGACAGACGCCACCCTTCGGCACTTGCAACACCGGAAGTGTTGCTCCATCCCTATTCTTCTCATCTTCGCCTTCGCGCCACCGACGCTGCACCGCGCCCAACGCCTTCTGCTGCTCATTCCAAAAACGTTGCTGCTGCTCAATCATACACATGCAGCGAACCTCGTCCTGTTTGGGTAGCTCCGTCCGCAGCGTGTGCACAACATGAGCATTCAAGTGAGCGTACCAACGCTGCAACTGGTCATGAATATACCAAGGTGCACCCGCGTCCACCACAATGAGCACCACACTGTTCTCCAACGCTTCAACCGTAGGAAGTGCCATTGCCAATGCACCAGGCGCATCACAACAGTAGAACTCCGTTACCGCACGACGCACACCGCCTCCCAAACCCCCTGGACCAAAACTACCTCTATACACAGTCCTGTTGCCCACACCATCCTCCATATGAGAAACTAAGGAGCTGCGACTCAAAGAGACGCGGTGCATGATAAAAGCTTGGGCGATACCAGCACCGTGCGGGAATTGCACAAGATGCCTCACGGCAGAACCACAACCGGTGTAAATGGAAGTACATGCGACACTACTGCTTCGGCCACTGCTACCAGCATCTGCTTCCACCTCAAGCTCGGTGGCATGAGGAAGCGTCAATTTGCCGCTTCTGATACCGCTTCCTCCGCCATCAATAGAGGAAATTGATGTGGATGAGAAATACTGAGTTGCTGCAGCAAAGAGACGACTTGTGAATGTTCGCTTCCCACTGAATGCATCGCCCACCACTACAACTCGACGAGTAGGGATCTGCCGCTCTGAGACATCTGCAGAGTTGAGGCCAAGGCTTTCCCATAGCGTCTTCCTTTCCTGCCCCAGCATTTTTTTTTTTGAATTTCCTGTCACGACATCTAAGATGATACAGGGGAAAGAGAAAAGGTAGAACGTCTTTAAGCACCAGCTGCGTGCGTGTGAAGGGGGTAGAGGGAGAGAGGGGGGGAGGAGAAGGAGGAGGGGTACTGATGTAGACAAAGCTCCCCCCACCCCGCGCGTCATTTCTTGTGACACGGCGAGTAAATGCCGTTACCGTTCATGTACTCTTCTCAGTGAAGGTCACTGTCGTGGCGGTAAACGACTTCACATGCTCGCCACCTGCCATGAGCGCGAGCAGTTCCATGAACTGCACCAATGCGAGGGGACGCATCCCACCACCAAGCGACTCATTGAGTGCCAGCCGCAGCTCGTTGACCGTGGCGCTGCTGTGCCCCTCAGCACGATAACGCCTGTCGATGATATGCTCAAGCCGCATCATACTGCCTTCCACCGTTTGCCTCGTTGGATCAGGTGCGCTGAACATGTCGAGGTTTATTAGCCCCGTCTGTGGGTCTGTCGCAGCCTCCTTCAGCGCGGCACTGATAAGCCACTTCGCCTCCTTCACATCTTCAACTGTTACTTCTGCGGCAAAGCGCATTTTGCTGCGCGCCTCCGCCAACCGTATCATTGACTCCAGCTGCCGCAGCGTCGCTGACACTGCACGAGTGCTGCCACGTGCCCGACGCATTTCAACATAAGACATCGCCAACTGCTTGTGTGATGCCTCTGTTAGCCGTGGATGCACTGTCTCACGAGCCAGGGCGATATACTGTGAAAGAACACGTGGTGGCATGTAAGGCGCGTCGGGCGTACCCTCAAGATACACTTCGCCCTCATGCTCCAGGAGTACCCTTGCAGAACCGCCATGTCTTGTATTAGCATCTCCCTTCCTCCTGTCACCATCACCATCTTCATCATCATTGTCCATGGTAGCAACATTAGTAGATGCTCTGGTGGTGGTGGTGGTGGTGACGTCTTTATTGGACAGTTGACGTCCTTCGTCCGGCACCATGAAGAGTGATAACACATGCGACGCCAGGCGCCGGTCCTCCGCGGGATCGTGGCGGTCCAGCATCAGGAAGATGAGGTCAAAACGTGACAAGAGCGTCGGTTCAATCTGCAGGTTCTCCACAACGTTTAGGTTCACGTTCCACTGCGATTCCTTCGGGTTCGCGGCCGCCAACACTGATGTGCGGGCGTTCAGTTGCGCAATAATCCCTGCCTTTGCGACAGAGAGCGTTTGCTGCTCCATAACCTCGTGCAATACAGAGCGAGTCGCCTCGTTCATCTTGTCAAACTCGTCAATGCAACACAACCCACGGTCGGAGAGCACTAGAGCCCCAGGCTCCAGAACCAGCTCCCCTGTTTCGTGATTCTGCACTACGAAGGCAGTCAAACCAACACTGCTGCTTCCTTTACCAGATGTGTATACACCACGCGGAGCGATCTCGTGCACCTGCGTCAGCAGCTGCGACTTCGCCACCCCTGGGTCACCACATAGAATCACGTTGATCTCTGAGCGGAAAGTGCCAGACTTAAGTTCCTTGCGTGTGCCGCCAAACAATTGGGAAAGGATCCCACGTTTTGCATCCTCGTGCCCCCAAATAGTCGGTGCAAAACTGTTAAGAAGAATCTTGTAAATGTCTGGATGGCTTGCGATGCGGCGAAAGACATCGTACCTCGCAGCCTCTGCAGGGTCCTCCGGCAACACCTCACCAGCCCCCGTCGCCAGTGAGGACGAAGTCTTCGGCTGCTGTTGCTTCCCCGAGTTTCGGCCGGCACGACGGTGTTCAATGTGCACGGCATCTAGATGAGTAGCGAAAATGCTGCGAATGCAACGCGTGTTGGAGTTGAGACGAACAGAAGCTGCACGAAAAATGCCAGTCACGACGACGCGATCGCCAGGCACAATGGCATCTACAGCGTCGCCGTACAACACGATGGAAATGGTAACGGGTGTCTCGCCATCTGTCAGGTTCTCCGGCGCCTCCTGCAGCCGTACCATCTGTTTGTCCTCGAAGAGCGAGAGGTTGTGGTGGATTTTGTACGAGTACTGTTTGCCGCAGTGATCACATCTGGTAGGTTCGAAGATGCGGCCACGATCCACCACGCTCCGACGCACGTGCTGACAGTTCCAACACTGAAAGAACGCCACCCGTATCTCTGGGATGATCTTCGACACACGCACCACCATCCCCTGCAGCGCGATGAGCTGCTCGAGGTGCTGTGGTCCCAAACCGCGCAGCGAGACTATCTCCGGATGGTTCTTTGGTGCGATGCGCAGAGTAATGTCATCATCAGAAATTGGTACATTGTCAACAGCAGCGAGACGCCGGGACACGTCATCCGCTACGCCTCCCATCATCTGCAGGCACTCCACGGGGTGGGTAATGACCTGCTGGTATAAATGCGGGCAAGAGCTGGCGAGCAGCTGTAGGTCTAACTCAAGCATGCTACGATTCTGCAGTCGCAAGCGTAGAAGCTCCTGTAAAAAGTACTTTCGCGAGCCCCCGCGGTGCGCCCCAAGTAAAACAGACATGCGCTGCTCACCCGCCCCGACGAGCCCGGCGCCATTGCCATCGCTGCTCATTTCAAACGTCTCAATGAAGTGTTGAAATTCCTCTCGAAATGTCTCCACGGCTATACCAGTCCCCCAAATGTACGACAGGTCTTCACGACGCGCAAATGACAGCGGGGGGGCCCGTTGTTGTCGTTGCCGCCAGTCTTCACCGGCCCCGCTGCGGCCTCCTCCATGTTCCTCTTGTATAGGTAGCGACTCCCGTGGAGAACTACCTGAAGCGGTGGGTCGCACAGCTGACCGTATCGGTGTCAGCTCCACCAATGAAGCTCTGTCCATCGCACCTTTCTTTTGTCACTACGCCAGCTGTATCAACTCCCCTTGATGTTGGTCATCCCACAAGGCGCAGAGAGGAAGCACAAGGCAAAGGGAAGACCACTAAGGCGATAGGCACGAAGAGATACGCACTTACAGAGGCAGAGAAAAACATATTGAGGGGAAACCACACACACATATTGTATATATATATATATATATGTATATATATATATATATATACAATCCCGTGGATACCTCTCCTGCCCTTTTGTGCATTTAAGTTTTGAGCAGCAACAACAGAAAGAAAAAAAAAGACTGCAGGCGACGCTTGAATCTTCAACTTTGGCTTTCAACTCCTGTTTGGTTGCCCCATGCACCCACCTCCGTCCATCATGCCACGCTATCGGCACATCTACGCCACCTCAAGCTGCTTCTGCCACAGTGCATCGTATTCCTTCTGTGTTACTGGAGCGTTTCCACCGTACATTCTATAGAACTCATTGTACTCTTTCCGTGACAACGGAATGTAAAACCACTCAACCGGTGGTCCATGAACATGATCGGGATCGGTTTTGCGAGGGGCGCACGGCTGCTCAGACAGGGTTTGAGAGTCTTGAGACACCGAACGGCAATGCAACTGCTCCTCAGAGCAGTAACACAGACGGTTGTAGATTGGCCCAGGCTCTTCCAAGAATGCCATCCGCTGTAGCCAGTGGCGAGACATGTACACCTTCGTGTCAGCACCGTCGCATTTATTCACTGCATTTTCATTCCATCTTATCATTCGATCACTTAACAAATGCTTCCTATCTGGTGGCTGTGTCGTTAGCAACTGACGTGCCTTCTCACGAAGTTTCAAAAATGCCTCCGACCGGGGAAAGAGTGACTGTTTTTTATACAACAGCAGATATTCTTCAGAGTCTGCAACGTCACACAAATCGGCGGAGGAAATATCATCATCGTTTATAAGCATCCACACATCTTTTTGATCTGCCTTCTTGTGAGCAAATGTGGTGTAGTGTCCGCCGCTTATAGATCCGTGGTGATTCACCACTGCTTCTAATGTGTATGTGTCAATTGGTGACGTGATAACCTCCTTTACAGCTATCCCCGCGTTATCGTCTTTTTGTGTAGCATCAGATGCATCACCACATCCCCACAATTCCCTCGATGCTCCATCTTTTCTACAGAACGACTCTGCAGATGTCCTCAGCGACTGTTCCAGAGCGATATTGTGGAGAACGTAATCACCAAGGCTCAATACCTCTGTTCCACCGGTGTCCCCAGTATTCCACGAGACCGGGAATATGACGGGATCCGTCTTTTTCGTGTTGAAGCAATGCCCGTGGTTGAACCGCTTCATTTGTATAAGAAGGTACTCTGGAAGAGAGAGAAGATTCTCCTGTTTTGTGGCCTCGGATAGGCGATTACACGAGACACAATGGTACTTATTGCTGTCCTTTAGCACGACAGGCTCAAAGTGGATGTCAAGACATTCCCGCAGTGTGACGGGATGTTCCAGAAACGGCGAAAGTCCCGCCACAAGTTTAAACAGCATGCGTGTCGCGGCACGAATCCAGACAAAAGGGTTCCACCAATGGACCCATTCTTCATTCTTTCGACGCTGTGGTTCACTACCAGCACCAAGACGCTGCACCTCAGGATGCAAACGGGCGTATCGTAGCCGCTGACTCTGTGATGGAATATCAATGGTGAGAGACGAAAACGGTTCAATGATGCGGGAGGTTTCTCCGCACGAGTGGCACCGCACCTCAGACAGCATGTAGCCAGTCAGGCTATCCGTCACGTTATTGCAAAGCAATTTCGGCGACCGAAACGTGTTTTGGTACGCCTGACCTTTTCTGGCCTTCTCTTTGCGTTCAAGTACTTCATTCTCCTTGTTCACGACGCGCATAAGCTTTAAAACGTTGAAGTCCCACCAGCTCCAGGGAAACACGTGTGGTGTCTCTGTTTCTTGCGTGAATGAATATGAAGAGAGTTCTTCATCCGTATTTTTACTCGGAGATGTGTTCCGGCGTTGCCGCACATCCCATAACTTGGCGAGCGCCATCCTGGGGGTCTTGTACAGGTGCGGCTCGATATCCACTTCGGAAGTGGCATCCTCCTCAAAGGAGCGCAGTAGCGTTTCCAGCTCGATCTCTTGACGGCCTTCCTCCGAGATGCTCCCGATAATAACGTTCACCATCTCCGGGCAGTCTTGCTGACCCCGGCCCTCAAAGGCGGGATGCACAGCTGCAAGGCAGTCAAGCGCCCGCAGCGGTGAAAGGGCTTCGTCGTTACCAAGCGGCGAGAACTCCATGTCATACAGCAGCTGGGCGAAGGACTGGAAAAGATCCTGCGACGCAGTGCTTCCGGTGCGGCAGAGTCGCAGTGCGCGGTGGCGAAAAAAGGAGTGACGGAATGGAGAGTCACGCAGACCGTACACGAATGGAGTGCAGTTAGCAAGAAGCTGCACACCAGCGTTGAAGTAACATGTGTTGCTGAGGTTTACTAAAGCGTGAAGAATAAAAGGAGGCTCCACAGGGCGGGGTGACTCGGAAGCGCCACATCTTCCAGCGTCACACGCTTCTGCCGCAACTGTTGTCGTGGTTGTTGCTAATGATGTTCCCTGGCCTAGCATGGGACACTACGGCAAACCAAGGGAGAAAAAGAAAAATAAAAACCACTTAGGCAACACATAACGCGAGATAAGGGAGAAAAGAAAGAAGGAATGCTTTGCATTGGCAACAACGTTTGCAGCGGTGGCAAGACGTGATGTGCAAACAACAACCCCCCCCCCCCAACCACCACCACCACCAAAAAAACCACAATAACAAACAAACAAGCAGCAGCAGCAAGAACAATAATAATAATAATAAGTTCCCCGAGGCTCACAGATGTACGCAGCAGAAAAGAGGAAAGAGAGAGTGTGTGGTGAGTCTAGAAGGAAGTCAAGAAAAATAGAGAGGTAAAGGAGGACACACAAAGGCAATACGCGTTTCTCTCCACTCTCGTATCTAGCCCACTGGCGCTCACAGAATGTATTTGGCAAGGTTGATGTTCTTCTGTAACTTCTCCGTGGCATCCTGCACCACCTTGGCGTCGATCACCACCTTCTTGCCTTCATAGTCCTGGCAGTTGAAGCTGTACTTATCCATCACGCGCTCAATGACGGTGTGCAGCCGCCGTGCCCCGATATTCTGCGCATTCGAATTCACAGTTGTCGTGATACGTGCCAGTTCGTCAATGCCATCGTCAGTAAACTCTACATCGACATTCTCCGTCTTCATCAGCGCCTGCTGCTGGCGCAGCAAATTGTACTTTGGTTCACGAAGAATGCGTCGGATGTCCTCTTCCTTTAGCGCATGAAGTTCTACACGCACTGGGAGACGGCCCTGTAGCTCCGCGATCATGTCGGAGGTCTTTGCGGAGTGGAAGGCACCAGAACAGATGAAGAGAATGCTGTCGGTGGAGATCTGGGTGCCATCCTTCATGGTCACGTTCGTGCCCTCGACGAGGGGCAAGAGGTCCTGCTGCACACCTGTGGAGCTCACATCGGCGTTGGGACTTGAGGGGTCTGTCACCACCTTGTCAATCTCGTCGATAAACACAACACCGTCTTGTTCTGCCAGCGTACGAGCTAGAGAGTTGATCTGAGTTTCATCTACGAGGCGCTCCTGCACTTCTTGCATGACCAGCGGCACCGCTTCCTCAACACGCTTGGTCACACGCATCTTCACCCGCCGTTGCTCCGGACCAAAGACAAGCAGCGCGCCAACAGAGATCATATCAAGGCCGCTTGGGCTAACACTGGGCTTTGCGTTGACCGGCTGCTGCGTGATATCCACCACGACAAGATCATCCTTGAAATCCGTCTTGTACTTCTCCTTAAACTCCTCGAAGGTGACCTCATTGAAAGGAGCACGCCCCTCATCGTCTCCCCCTCCGCTACTACCAGACAAGCCACTGGTGCGGCGGCGCGCAAGCCAGCTGTTAAACACAACATCAAGCGCCAATGCGAGTGCCTCTGGCTCGCGCTCCATTTCCAATCGGCGCTTTGCCTTTGTCTTGGCGTTGCTGTAGAGATCTTCGATGATACTATCCACATCTTTCCCTTTGAAACCAACTTCCGTAAACTTTGTCGCCTCTACCTTCACGAAGGGGGCGTCAGTAAGTTTCGCCATACGCCGTGAAATCTCCGTCTTACCAACGCCGGTTGGGCCAACAAGCAACATGTTTTTTGGCATAATGTCGTGGCGCAGACCCTCGTCTGTGATTTGGCGGCGGCGCCACCGGTTACGAAGCGAAATGGCCACGGCTCGCTTTCCCTCCGCCTGACCGACGATGTAGTTGTCCAAAATTGCGGCGATCTTGCGTGGGGACAAGTTGTCCATCTGCATCGATTGCGCCTTCGTCACGGCGAGCACATCGGGTGCCATTGGCGCCGCGACAGTGGCGGTGTTGGAGCAGAGACGCCGCCAACTGAAGCGTAGCATTGCGAGAACACGAATAATATCTACCTTTTCCCTTTTTTTCTTTTCTTGTTGTTGTTTTCCTTCTCCCTCCTGCTTATAAATAAACAAAAAAAAAGCGCAAAGTGACAGTGGTGCGAGTACTTTAATGCAGCCTCTGTTGTCTCCGTAGGGTCCATCAGCAACCACAATAATACACGTAAACATGCTGCATTCAACAAAAACGTTCCGCCCTTGTTGTTTCTGGTGCAGACGGCAAACCTCACTTTACGTGAGCCCCTAACATCAGCAAATGGTGGAAAGGAAGAAAAAAAAAAAAAAGGGCGCAGTCTACCTGAATGTCGGTCCCTCAATAACATTCCCATCGCACGCTCAAAACATGTGCATACACGAAAGACGTGCGGACCGTAACTCTCTCCTTCTTTCCTTCTCTCTCATGTGTGTAGCAAGACAGGAATTCACACGCAGGAGAGACACACATTCACCACCAACAACCCCCTCCACCTCTCTTTTTCTTCTTTTTTTTAAAAAATCAACGATGCGGCTGTTTTATCTCTTGTCTTCACCGCACATGCTGCGGCATCCCAAATGCGAACCCAACCTACCACTGCAGCATCGATTTATTTTCACCTCCCCCCTTCTTTTTTAGTCTCCCCGTTTATCATCTTCAAAATGTAATGCATGATAGCGTGGGGGTGGTCCACCACTGCCGCTGCTAGAGAGCACGTGTCTCCAAGCACCCACACAAACTCATGCGAACATCCCACTCCTCCCCCTTTTTTCCCCCACGCAGTCCCTTTACTTTTAGAAGTCTTCGTTGCCTGTCAGCATTGGGCCGTAGCGCACGACGATATGCGTCATTGCCGTAATGCAAATGCCGGCGGCCAGGATAAAGGTCAGGATGGTTGGCCCAAACTTGTCGTCGTAACGAATCTTCTTTCGTGCATACACGCGTCGTGAACGTGTCTTGTGCGTTACGTAAGCGTACACTAGAGTCAACACCGCGATCCCCACCATCACCACACCCACCATCACATGAAAATTCGAATGCCAGAAGGTACGCAGCTGCACCACGTCACTTGGCAGACCCATGCTGTTGCCAAAGCGAATCACACCAATCCCTACAAGACCTACCCGCGTCGCCTGCTCCGCCCACTTAACCATGTACCGCTCTGACGTGAGGAGCGTCTTGGGATCGTACTTCTGCGGCACACGGATACGTTTGCCCGTCTGCCACGGAATGAAGCCAGAAAATACCTCTGCGGCCTCATTCTTTCCCCCAGCTGACGAGAAGCAGAGCGACTCGACACCGCGCTCTGCGTACGGGTAGAGGTGAAACACCGTGTAGGCGTTATGCCTTCGGTCCACATCATACTGAACAACCGGAATAAGTTGTTGTTGTTGCTGCTGCCAGTAACCAGTTCCATCATTCCTAATGCCGTTCAGTACTTTCTGGTAGATGCGGGCATAGTCAGTTCGGGGGAGAAACCGCGCCTCTGATGCTCCAACTGTTTGTGTCTGTGCGTGACCCACGCCGAATATGACTCGGTCTGTCGTGCGCTCCCAGCACCCAGATGCAATGCCGGCAGTGGGATCCCACTGATCTTGCTCTGGTTTTGTGGACGCACGTATGTCGATATTTAGTTGGTGCATCCAGTAGGGCACCATCTTGATAAAAGGGGTGTGGCCGTAGAGCGATGCGATGCCGTGTGCGTACTTGCTAAACTTAGGTACACTTTCCATGTAGCGACAACTCATCAGCTCTTCGATCCATGGCGCGATGCGTTCATTCTCGGCACACTGCAGTTTCACCTCCACCACAGCGTAGGGAAAGTGTGAGACGGGTGCGTCAACGCCCTTGTACCGCCAGTGGTGACCCAAACCAAAATCCTCCGCCGAAACACGCAGGTCTGTGTCGATGCTGATGCGAATTGACTGGTCCAAACCTCGCTGAAATGCGGCGCGGCAGCACTGCGTGCGGATTACTGGTTTGAGGTCGTACGCATGAATCTTTGTGAGAATTTCTGTGGTTAAAGAAATAAATTTCCGCACATCCTCATTCGAGACATTCTTGGAGCGCAGTTTATCTAACGCGGGGTTGAGGTTCAGGTCACCGCGCACGTAGAGGTCCACCTCCTCCTCCTTGATGGCAAAGCGCCGTTTGTTGCTCCGCTCACCGCTCCACGCCTCATGATGCGTCTTCATCTCCATGAAAACACTTTGATGAGGATTTATTTGGTTCCAGTCGGATTCGAACGGGTCTCCATACCAACGCATACGAATTAGCGTTGCCCCTTCTAATCGCTCAAGCCGACGGTGATAGAGAAGGAATTTATCATTGTCCAAGTAGACGCTGCTGACGGGAGACCCCAATGTAAATGGGATACCAAGCTCCTTGCTCATCTTGTACGTGTCCTTAAAGGTACTGAGTGGCAGATGTGGAACGATGCGGGCAATCACGAACGGCAGATCTTGCATGTGCACCCAGTACTTCACGGAACGACGGTCAAACACCTGTGAGCCAACAGCATCTGCCACGTGTCCAGATCGCTTATCGTTTCGCATGTTTTCTACTTCTTTCACACGGTTGTACACCTTTGAGAGCAAAAAAAAGATTTTGTCAATGGAGATCGAATAGAAATCATACTCCATATCGATATTCTTCCAGCGATCTCCTGTAGGCCCCAACACGGCGTAGCGGTACATGCGACCAATGATGTGCTCAATAGTGTCCGTGTTTAAGTTTCGGCATTCAACAAAGCGAAGAAGTTCATGCATGATGGCATCCGCTACGAGCCACGCCTCCTTTGGGGGAAGGTATTTTGTCTGGCCACTGCTCAATGTGTTGAGCACCATGCTCAAGTTGGTGGGCATATCTTCTTCAGTGAGATACTCGGACGCCTCTAAGAGGGCTTCTGCAACCATTTGCAGCTCATTTACCTTTTTCTCGCACCACATGTAGACGCAACGCTTCTGCTCGAGAAGCGAGTTGTACAGCTCGTCTGGCGTGGACGGGTTTGCAATGTCTTCCTTCATTTGTGAGAGGATATCCTTCGTTGTCTTGTAGTTGATATACGCACCTTCCTCTCTAAAGTCGGGGTACATCGCATTACGCCATGCCTTGCTGAACGGCATCTTATCTTCCACCCGACACCGCCTCTGGGTGGTGACTGAAACGTGTTCACGTGATAAACTGTGGGCCACGTAACGGGGGAGGAAGTGAGTGCAGGCAAAGACGGAAAGTCGTGACGAGGAGCATGCGACAGCAAAAAATCGAAAAGAAAAGGAAATAAAGGAGAAGGAAATATTGAAAGTGATGGCAACTACAGCAGAAAGCAATGCCCTCTCTCTCTCTCTCACACACACACACACACACACAGACTTCACCACGTCCACATTAGTGTGTCCATGTGTGCCGATGAACAGATAACAGTACGAACAACTCCACCAACAGCATGAAGAACATCATCATGATAAGAAAAGAAAAACAAATGGAAAGGGACGATTAAAATGCAAAGAAAAAAAAAGTGAGACAGCGTCAATGAATGTATGTCTAAAACATGCATTTGCAGTTGACATTCTAGAGCGAGAGAGAAAAGAGCAACAGATGAAAAAAAAAAAAGAAAAATAACTGACTGAATGACTGACTGAGTGCACTTTTTCTCCTTTATGCTCTTGTTCCTCCATTTATTCTCTCACACACACACACAGATATATATATATATACATACATACATAATACATTGTACATTCACACGCTTTTCGTCTACGTCCACTTCTCTTGAGAGCAGAAGAAAAAAAGTGAACAACCTTTACCCCTCCTCCTCCTCCCCCCACCAGCCTTGGCTCCTCATACCCAAGCGTACACCGCTACTTGCCTGATACATTGCCTCACCAATGTGATAAGGTCGTCATAGGTGGAACCACAAAACATCTAAATCCCTCGCGCACAAACAAAAATGCGATGTAGGAGTATGTATGTGTGTATGGGGGTAAGGGGAAGGATAGATGTAAAAAGTAGGTAGAAAAAGTGATACCCACCTTACTCCAGGATTGAAGCCTAATCCAGTGGTGGTGGATTGAATTGCGTAGGGAAGGTATAAATGTGACGGTAAGGGTCGTTACCCGCTGGGCACCACGGCTTGTAACTCTGCTCTTTTATTCGTTCCTCGCGAAGGTGTTTCTCCTTCAGGTCGTACGGGTCCTCCTGATACTCTGGTACTTTCGTAATGTCCTTCACCAACGCACCTGCAGGCCTCCATGGTTTGACCTCCGGTGGCGGGGGTGGTAATTTCATCTTCTTCGGCGGTAGAGGCTTGTTGATGCCGTACACCGTACTGAACCCGTGGGTGGTTTCATCAAAACAACCGCCACTCTTCACAGCAGCCTTGAACGGTGGCTGCATGCGTATTTGTTTGGCACTAGGCGCCTCACCATATCCAACAGGCTCGGAGATATACTGCAATTCTCCTGCCCTCCCGATCGAAAGACCCACGTAGCCATAAGTTCCCTTCTTGGAAGGGTTTGTGAGAATGTTGCGCTTTGGCCACGACTGTTTGTTGGACTCACCGTCTTTTGACAATTTGAGCAGCGGAAGCTCCGCCTCGTGCCTAGGCGGATTGGACTCACTGAATGTGCCGTAATGTGTCCCGCTGCCAGTTGACTTGTGTGGTCGGCCTGGTGGTCTGAATGGCACGGATGAGACGCTACTGCCATTTTTGTTATGTTTCCCGTCCTGCGTCTGCTGGGAGCGTCCGCTAGGCGGGACACTGACGTACTCTTCGCCAACCGCGAGAGAGAGAAACGGTTTTTGAAACACCGAGTCTGTGATGTGTGGGGAGCGTTTCATGGGCACCACAAAACTTCTTCCAGTGCCCCCTCCTTTCTCGCCCACCACCGATGCCAAGGTGGTCCGTTTGTCGAACTCATCACCAATGGAAAGAAAAACTGGTGTACTAAACATCTTCCGTGTCGCTGTTTCGCTCCTTGTATCTTAGACCCACAAGCCGCAACGCACGACCTCTTTTTTTTTTTGTTTGGCTGTTATTGTTGTTGTTTTATTATTCCGTCTTTGCTTTTTTTTTTCTTTACGGAGCTTTCCAGCGTGAAGTTGCACAGTCCGCAGGGAGAAACGGAAAAGACAAGAAGCTGCAGCACACACACACACACGCAATGTAAAGGAAAAGAAAGTCAGTGCAGCCAATGCCGCGCGTACTCCCCAAAACCAAAAAGAGTTAACTCCACTACAAACTCCCCGGCACCGTTTCCGCCACTGCTGTGGCCGTAGGGGAAAGGATAGAAAAGTGAGTCCACTGCTTGTGCGCCCCCTCAACGCCGCACTCGCGCTGCGAAAAATGAACAACAGTTTTCCCATCGCTGGGCCTCTTTTCCACCACAACTACAGTTTGTGTCCGCGTACCGTATGCCTGGCCCTTCACAAAAATATTCTGCTGAAGAAAGCTCGCACGCTCCAGATAGACATCAGTTGGAAAATGCACGGGCGGCTCCAGCCCTGCACCATAAAGGCACGCGAGCTCAGACTCATCATCGTACCCAAGGTGTGGCAAGGAGGCCTCCAGCACCTGTTTATATTCGTCCATCTTCTTTTCCGGTGCTCGGCAGGAGTGAATCTCCTTCAGGAGGTCGAATTTCGGTTCAGCGCAAAGACACGAAGATGCAAATGAGTTCGCCACATACTCAGCGTCATATGGAGTTGCGTCTGTGGGGATAATCTCCTTCAATGAAGCCTGAAAGATATCACGCAGGAGAGCCGTCTTTGGCTCCATCCAATTGTCCATGTAGCTGTTTTGCAGACAGTGCGTGACACCGTGCTCAACAGGAACCCTATGCTCTGCGCCGTAGCGGTTCGTTGTGTAGAGCAGCTGCAGCGGCTTCGGATCAAACAAAGTCTCCGCAGTAAGCAAATTGTAACCGTCATAGTAAGGTGGTTGAAGGGACGGTGAATGCTGCTCCCGCTGTTGTATGGGCTCGCATGTGGAGGACGAGACGCAGTCACCCGGCAGTCTTCCATCCTTTAAAAAGTTGTGCACGATGCAACCACGGGACTCATCGGGAATGAATTCCAAATGAACATTTGTTCCACTCCCGGCGGCGGGTGAGGCATGCACCTTCATCCGCCGCACCACCTCTGCGAGTGGCATCGCTCCTCGCCACGAACATGATGGGTGGTTCGTTTTATCGGCGGCTTCGTGCGCAGCTGTTAACTTCCGGAAGAGCGGAGCAGTTGGGGAGCGAACGCAGCTCGTCACGACAGCAAACCGCCCAGTCTTCACGTTTAGACCGATCCATGAGCCGCCTGCGAGGCCGTCCACAGCGCACAGCAACCCTGTCAGGGGGTCAGTAGAGAGGGGGTGCGTCAGACGACTACGCATCTCATCGCGATTGTTGACCATCACGAACGGAAACCGCTCTGAAAATTGCGTCACAAAAGCCAGGATGCACATTGACACTGAACAGCCGTAACGTACAGCTGGTCCACACACACAAACGCAGATTGTACCACACACGATCCCTCTTTTATACGGGCCAAAGGACAAACAAAGGGAGGTGGTGTGCTGTCTATGGTGTTGCACGACGACGACGAATAGTATCGAGCCCGAATGCAGAGACCAGAGCAACAACAAAGAAAAAAAAAGAAGGTGAAAGAGGGAGGTAAATACAAAGAGAGATGCAGAACAGCGCATACTCGAAGAACAGTGAAGAGATAAAGAAGAGAGTCGATTTCCGTAATTTAACTCCATCACAGGGAGTTCAAGGGGGAAATGATGAACGCCGCTGCTTCCGCCGATTGTTGTTGTCTGTGCGCTGCATTTCGTCGTCCTCCACCAAACGACGTGCTACGGATCGTCTGGTGTCTTTTTAAGCTCCAGCAGCTTTGGTATCAGCGGCACTCCTTCCCCGAGACCGTACTTTTCCCGCATGTAGGAGTACGTGAAGCTGTACTCGGGGTTGCAGTATATGAAGTAGAAAAGAAAACCAAACACTGCCGTGGCACGAAACATGGCGTGGCGCACAAATTTCTCTTCGCCAACACTCCGGGGGCGGTATGGGGAGAGAAGATGCCGCAAGCTCGTGCGACGCACCGCCTCCTCCTTTCCTGAAAAATGACTACTCATGCATACAAATGCTTACTTCCCCCTTCCCTCCCGCTTGCTGTATATATATATATATATATATATATATATATATGTATGTATATCTTTATTTCACCTCTGCGTTACAAACGCCTGTGTATTGGCATTTCACACACGCACAGAGAGAGATATAGAGAGAGAAATAATGTATAGAACAAAAAAAAAACAATAGGTAGAAACAAAAACAGAAGCACCAGACTTGCAGCTCGCACGGAGCGCACATGGAGAGACACAAAGGGGGGGAGGAGGGCATGACACAATAGCAGGCATCGCAGGGGTGCTCCACATGCAGAAGCGCCGCCGCTACGTCAAGGCCAGACCAAAAAAAAAAAACACTAGACAACCGAAGGGCATTGCAGAGGTGTTTATATGCCCCGACGCTCCAACCTCCCGTTCCTTATTTACCCCTCTCCCTGCTCTGCGCATTACCACACACCAGTGTCAACTTTACCCATGTTTCCAACGCTTCGGCTACTGGCACCACCACCACCACCAACAACAACAAGAGGAAGAGAAAATACACTGCCCTTACAATATCACTCCTTTCTCTTCTCCTCGTAGCAGACATGATTGTACTTTTTTGCATGATGTACCGCGTGAAATTGCGTGCGGCAGTTTAGACCATGCCAGCAGTTTGGCCTGCTAGTGACGCTGTCAGAAAGCTCAGTGTTGGGCACAGCCCGACGGTAATGAAACAGCAACGATGCAAAAACGCTTTCCTTGCAGCTTTTGCACAGAGCAGAGTCCACTGTCAGTTCTCCATTCACGCACGCTATGTCTGGAATCCACTCCCCCTTTTCCATCTTTGCCATACATTCCTCCCACACTGCTTCGATGCCTACGTTTTTGGCTGCCAGATGCTTTGACAGAATAGCTCGCTCCACTGCGTTTCCACCGAACGTCTTGCGGGGCAACGACGAGGCCAACTGGTATTGGCGCAGGCGTGTGAGACCACTGTTACCACCAGGACAGCCACCCTCCCCCTTGTAGTACAGGTTGCAGAACGGGATGCTGCACAACTGGCAGCACTGCGGTCGATTACACAGTGGTCGATGTGGAAAGAGGCGGTGGCACTGCATGCACGACTGGTGCATGGCATCTTCTAGGCAGCGGAAGCCATCGACAGCGGAGGCGCTCTCGCACTGCCTACACGGACCGGTAGGACGCATCTGACCGAACACACTTCGCACAAAAATTGGGAGAAAATTTATGTCGGCGGCCGTCATGTCACGATGCTCATCATCATCATCATAGCCTGTTTCTTCATCATCATCATCGTCCTCTTCATCAGCAATTCCCTGCTCGCGACGACGCTTCAGCAGCCGCATCCCTTTGGGTGGTATGTCATCCAAGGCAGTGAGACGATTTTGCTCTTCAGCGCTGCGGGCGAGATGTGGCTTGGCCTTCAGCAGCTGCTCTACGCGGTTTTGTATCTTCTGCGTCGGGCGCACCTCCGTCAACTCCGTACGGCACTTAATGCACGTCGTAGGCCCCCCGGCGATCCTCCTGCTGATGCAGGCTGCACAGAACACATGCATGCAGGGGAGGACAATGCATGGACGAAGGTACAAAAATTTGCAGACGGAGCAGGTAAGTTCCTCCTCAAGCTTATCAGCAGCTATCGTAATACCAATGCGCTGAAACGAAAATTCCTGAACCGCTGCGTCAGATCCCGTCTGGGAGTGTGCCTCAACCTCTGCTGTATCATCAGGACACAGTGAAGGCGCCATGAATGACACCCGATCACCCGATTGGAGCTCAACATCCACGTTCTTCTCAAGACGCTTCCGATTGATGTACGTCCCGTTGGTAGAAATATCACGAATATACACCTGCTGTGTGGTAGGATCAACACGCAGCTCACAGTGACGCCCAGATACTTGTGCCGCATTAATGCGACATTCCATTATGAGTTCCTTCGAGCGCCCTAATGTGATAGTTCCAGTATCACGATGAATCTCGACAATCGCCATCTTTCCTGGGATGTTGTGGAGCGGAATGAGTCGGGCCACCAGTGGACCGTGCACTGACGGTGCCAGCAGCTCGAACGCATCCTCAACGGAGTCTGCTGCGCTAGGCTCCTGAGGTGTGACAGCGTCCCACGACATGATGCGATCCATGGCATTCTGCCGCAATGGGGTTAGTGCGTCACCCCCTTTTCTCATTTTGCCTGAATGCTGGGGGTTGTTTTACTACAAGATCATACAGCGAAGAGGAACCGAATAGATGTTTCCAGCAGTATTAGCAGAGAAACTATCGGGTGAGGGGCGTGTCTGACCGCGAGAAACACACGAACAACATCAATCTGCAGAGAAATTGAATAATTCGAGAGCACGTAGACTACAAAACGAAAACAGACAAACGTAATTTTTTTTTCGTTTTCGCCTTAGGAAGCTTTCTAGAAGGAGTTGGGGGTGAGGGTCTGTGCATGCCTCGGCGGCATGGGGGTACGGCATAATGAGAAAAATTCAGAATAAAACATATAAGAACGCAGGATAGGGGAGGGATGGGAAAGGCTAGTCGTATATATATATATATATATATATATCTACGTATGTATACGTACATGGAGCCATGGCTTTACCCACGCCGCTTGCCCGCTGTGGTGTTGTTTTCCACACGGCTCTGCAGCAAGGCCGAGGCCCTGATGATTTCACGCTCTACAGATGGCGATTCTTGCTGCAGCTGGCGAACTCGCCGCAAGCGATACTTGCGGGTTTCCTGAAGACTGTCAATGGTGTCCTCCAACTCTGCGAGCTGCTTCGACGCTTGCGCCAGCGTAGGCTCGAATGATTGCAACTGACAGAGTTTATTTTCGATGTCCGCCTTCTCAGCGCTGCAGCGCAACTGTTCCTCCTTGTCAAGCTTACCGGACTCAAGATCTTTCCTCAGATGCTTCAGCCGCATGGTGAACCCTTTTATCGCCTTTTTCCATTTCAAATCTCCTTCAGTTCCAACCTTCGCATCATTCACCGTCCTATTCAGCCTGTCACGGTCTGCTGTAAGCTCATCAAGCTCCTTTTCCAGTGAAACAAGAGCCATCAACTCTACATCAATTTTTGTCTGCACATCAGTAGACCGATTATGTTGTGATTGCCCTTCTTGTCTCAGTGATTGCGGCGATGGTTGATGAGGAGTGGAGTTCTTCTGGTTAAATGACGGCGATCGGCGGTTGTTGTTCACGCTGCTACCATTGCTCTTGGCACGTGCAATTCCACGCTCTTTTCTTTGCAGTTGCACCTGTAATCGGGCCACCTGCCCCTCTGAAGAGCGTATTTGCTTCTGCAACTGATTCAACTCTTGCGCATGCGAGGCTGCCATTCTATTGGCTTGCTGCTGACCCTCTCGCACGGCGTAGCGCTGCCGGTTGAGCTCACCATTCATATCGGACACTTGCGACTGCAACTGTTTGATCGCCTCCACGTTAGTTTCCCACATGCTGAGCTTCGCGGTTGCTTCCTGCACCTGTCGTCGGTACTCCGCCGCCTCCTCCTCCGCCTTCCGAAGCCGCTGTTGGTAATGTATCTGCAAATTCCGCCGCTCTTCCTCTTTCTCCTGTCGCTCCATCTCAGTTGCCTCAGCCTGTGCTTCTGCGCGTGCTAATTCTTCCTCAAGGTGTTGTTTCACGTTAAGCACACCAGCCTGTAGCTGCATTGAGTGCTCCAGAGCCCGTGTGGTTTTCTCATTTTGACGGAGCAGCTGCTGGATCTGACGTTCCTTCTTCTCGATCTCAGGAGAAACTCTCTCCTGAAAGGAGTTGACATTGCCACAATCTTGTGAGAGCATTGTCGCCTCGTCAATTCCTACTAAAGACACCAGTTTGCATTCCTTCTGCTTCTTCAGCACCTTCAGCTCGTCACATTCCGCATTGAGCTTAGCCACGAGCTTTTGTTTTGCTACTGCTGCATCTCCACCACCAGCACCAGCACCAAAGAGAGCATCGCCCTCCAACAACCTCGCAGCTTCTACACTTTCCGGTGTATTCAACGTAGTTGCTTCGGTACTACTATGATGAGCCGGCTCTAAAACCACAAGGCGCTGCTCAAGACTTTTGCGCTTCTCCACTTCCACCATTGCAGTATACTCAGCATGGAAAAGGTCTTCCTGAAGCCGGCGCGTTAATCTACGCTCACGTGTGAGCAACTCCTCCAACTCTTCTAGTCGTACCCCCACACCCACTGAAAGGGTAGTTGTTGAAGAGGACTTCCGTTCCTGCAACTGCCTTATTGCGGCATCGAGCTGTGTGCGTAGGGAAAGAATTGTCTTCTCTGCATTCTCCATTGTTAATGTGTCAGAAGCGATCTGAAATGGTGTAGTACGGATAGACTTGGCATGATCAGCGTACTTGAGCGTGTTCAGCGTCTCTTCGAAGGAGGATACCGCTGGCGAGACGCAGGCGATCATTGTCGTCTTTGAGTTGCCACTCAACATCGGCTGCAAAAGGCGTGTCAGCTTTGATGTGCGGTATGGAACGTACGGCTTGCGCTTGCAGAGTGCCACAATGACATTCCCCAATGCAAGAAGTCCACTGTTGATGCTGATGCCCTCGCGAATGCGCGAGGCCACCTCAACACTCTTCGCCCCAGTACCACCAGACGTCGAGCTCCTCCTTTCATCCGTCTCGGGAACAACACCCGTTGAGAAGCAACGACCATACGCCTTTTTGATGCGCTCACTCCCTGCAAGATCAACGAGACCAAAGCGAGACACCGTGCCGTTGTGCGTGAGCGTCAAAGTGAGTAGGCAATGCGAGCGTGAGCTCGTTGCATTCACCAGTGTGGAGGCAGTACGACGGTTGGCAGTTGATCGCTCGATCCATGCAAGCAGCTCCTCCTCGTCGTCCACAGTCACCTCAGAGAGCCCTTGGATATAAACCCCGGAGCGCGCATCCTCCCGCAACAGAAGCGAGGCCGGCGCAGCGACAGTAGAAAATGATGTGGGGTCGGAGGTAGAGCCTATGAGATCGCTGATATGTTCGTTGTACACTTCAACCGCAGAGAAGCGAAACTCCGGCCGCTCAGCACCCTCTACAGGTGCCTTCGTCCTTAGAATGGAGGACACACGCCGCACAACGTCGGATGAGAGACATGACATGGTGTGTGTCTTGCCTGCACCCGTCTGCCCGTACGCAATGGTAGAGACAGTGTAGCCATTCACAAACGCATCAACGAGAGGGGCTGCAAGTGCGTTGTTCACAGTCTCTGATGTCGCGTCCATGTCAAACACATCGTCAAAGGCGAACTGACGATCCTCCCCCACAGTAACCTGGTTGCCGCTCACTGCCACACAGCGTTGCGACCCCTCATCAGGGAGGAACACTCGAACTCGCACTGCAACACGAATGTTCTCCATGCCCCCCTCCCCCGCCCCCTCCTGCGTGCCGCAACTATGCGTCGGTTATTCTCACGGTGTTTCTGCAGGCGAATGCACCGAGAGAGAAAATTATGCTACACCACACATTGACCAACAAACGAAAAGCCAAAAAATAAAGAAGGAACAGGATCACATATGTGAAGGCCATTTTGAGGAGGGCAATGATGGCAGCAAAAACAGAGGAGGGGAAATAATTATTATTATAGGAGTGGCGAAAGGTACAATACTTCCCATTCAACTGGAAGAACCAAACGAAAGGGGGTTGTTAAAAAAAAAAAAACCGACAGGGCAACAAATGGGCGACCAAAAGCGCAGAAAGAAGAAAGAAGAAGAGGAGGAAAGAAACAGAGAAAGAGGTAGCTGGAACTCATTATCGACAGCAAGGATGAAAAGCGACATCTAATGCGCACGAATGAACGTCTCCCTTCCTCGCTTTTTCGTCCCTGTTTCGTTGGCTCACATAAGTTCTAATGCAGGCCGAAAAAGAACATTACTGCCGCTGTCGCTGCCACCGCGCTGACTCCACGATTGCATGGTGACGATCAAGAATAAAATCGACAGGGTTGAACTTCATGCCTTTTGTCATCATACCACCGCCACTGTACTGATGCAATGACGACGAAGAGAGCGATGATGTCGAGTTTATGTGCATCGGTGGCTGATGCACAACAAACTGC
This sequence comes from Trypanosoma platydactyli, assembly GCA_030849675.1. Taxonomy (NCBI): domain Eukaryota; phylum Euglenozoa; class Kinetoplastea; order Trypanosomatida; family Trypanosomatidae; genus Trypanosoma; species Trypanosoma platydactyli. Next base: position 32,534 of record JASANU010000843.1, on the reverse strand, counting down.
GTGCCGCCAGCCTCAGATAATGAGTCATCGTGGCTCCACCGTGAGGACTCCAAAGACGGGTTTCTCCCTTTCTGGCGTCTTTTTCCTGATTGATAATTGTACCGCTGTTCCTGCTGCGACTCCTTTCGCCGGTGGCGATGATCATCATGACACGGTGAGCTTACCATATTGCACCCTGTGTTGTGTTTGATGGTCGACGCTTTTGGCCGCCACCAGACATCCGCCTCTCTCTTGCGCCTGCGAGACTCCTCCTGACGTTGAATGTGTGCCTCATAGCCGGAGACACTTGTTGCACTCTGCACGGGCAGTGGAAATACCGGGTCTACGGAGGGATGGAACGAGCACTCAGTCAGCTGCGTCTTTTCGAGTTCCCTCCTGGCATCACTCAGCCGCCGTTCACGCTGCATTTGCCATCGTTTGTTGCGCTCCAATACGGAAAGTTTGCTGTGCACTCGGCGCTCCGGCGATCGACCCACCTTTGGATGAAAAGTGCACTCTGTCATCTCCTCTGCAGCCTGCAATTCCCGCCAATACCGCACCTCCTCCTCGATACGCTTCTGGGAACGACGCCATAGTAGCTCTCTCGCCCCTGCAGCTGTTTGTGCGCAGCCATCTTCCCGGAGTAACTGCAACTGACGCTTCCACATCCTCTCGGACGCGGCATTGACGTGCGGTTGAAACGTGCATTCCCCTTCCTCCTCCTCCCCCCCCTTTCCCCGATGCTGCTCCCTCGTTCCAGAGGAATTACATTTATGTTTCGCGTGTGTCGTCACACTACCAGTAGTGGAATGAAGCCGACTCGCTGGGCTCTGAATGTGCAACAGCGCTCCCTCCTCGCTTCTCTTACGCTCTACAATGAGACGGGACGTTTCGCAGATGCGCGGAACGCCAGTTAACTCTTTATCCGATAGATTAGAGGAATTCTTTTTGTATGTCTTACGGCACCCTGAAGCTTTGTTGTGATATAAACGCTCGTGAACTAAGGCGTGAGGATCCCTGTAGTAGTTCTTTGACATCTCCACTGATGCAGGGGTTACACGAGGTGCAAACGTGCATGATTCGTCGTGCTGTGTCCTAGCCCCGTTCACACCCTCGGAAAGCAAACGATCCACCACGTTGCCAGAGCGCCGTAAACGTTTGGCGTACTCGGTGATGCGTGGGGTGAACTGCTGCCGCCGCTCTGATCCGCAGCAAGAAGAAGAGGAGTCAGTGAAACTGGTGTGCATGCCAGCATTCTGCTCTACCATCCAGTACATACGCTCACGCTTCGCCTCATCTCTCGCCATTAAATATTCCTCAACACTCTGACCCTGACGCCGAGCAGCGGAGGCCGTCTCCCGCGCGTAGGGAGTGATGTACGGGATTGGACGCAAAGTTTCTAAATCTCGGCGCAGAGACTCTTCTCGTAGGCGTGTGAACTTCTTTTCCCGTTTCTCCAGCCATTTCCGTGACACATCCACTGGATCACGCGATGTATAAGACCGTGCACGGGCTGTGAGATGCGGTGGGCGCATTTCTATCGCCAGCTCCGCCTCTTGTTTTTCGCGGCTCTCTGCACGCCGAGCTTCGGCGACCTGAAGCTGCTTGGCGTGCAGCTCGTGCAGCCGCTTCTCAATTGCCCCGCTACGTCTACTGACAAGCCGGGAGCTCATATCTTCCGCGTACTCCGTCACAGTTGGCCGAAATGGACACGTCTTCCGTTCTTCCTCCATTAGCTTCCGGCGCAGAAGCTCTTTATGCTCCTTGTAACGCTTTCCCGCGTTGTGAAGGAACGACACCACATCGCCATCAGCCACTACTGTTTCGACCATCACAGGCCAACCACTGCAATATAAAAGGCACCAGTGCTGAAATGAAGACACACATCGCAGATAGAAAACGCAGTTCAGAATGACACCCACGCCAAAGAGAGAGAGAGAACGAGATCAAGTCGGGCAAGGACAAGAACAAAACCAAATATGTATTTTTTTTTCTTCCATCGTATACTCGAACAACAGCAACAATAACAAAAAACAGAACTATGATACGTAAAAAAAAAAAGAGAGCCAATAATCCCCTGTTCCCTTCGTTCCTTATTTATATATATTCCTCCATCTAGAGTGCCTGTAGTAGAGGAGAGGCAAACGCGGCCGAGTGTCCAACACGCCTCACCTCAAGCTCACGGATGCGCTGCGCGAGGAGACGAGCAGCAGCCTCGGGTTCACCAGAAAAATGCAGCCGTTCTTGTTGCCCCTGTTGCCACCAGGCGACTCCCATGTCGCATTGCACACCCACGCTGCAAGTAGTAGCACAGTCTATTCCATCGATGCTTGCGCCTGCGCGTTGCACTGTGGGCTCTCTAGAAGTGAGTCCCAACACATGTGATGACGCCACATGCCGTGGCGGCGGAAAAAAAGTACCCTGACACTCACTGCTACTAGTGCCATCTGCATACTGTGTGTCGACGAGGCGTTGAATGGCTGTCAGCTCATCTGTCTCTGAATCCACACCCAAGTGGACCCTCTTTGCCGTAAAACCGATAACGGGGTGATGCTGCTGCATCACTTCTTCTTCCTCCCGACGCAAGCGATTCAGTGAAACACCACGAGAATGAAGGGATGGCCATTCATCGTCATTGTCATGAGTGACAGGCAACAGCTGCTCACCCCGCTCCATAGTTTTGCGGACGCCTCTTTGCCCATGCCCTCGCCGGGACGCTACGGAGCCAACCGCTCTCGCCACCAACTCATCAGCGTCTAGGGCAAGGCTGTCCATGCGGGAACTTCTCAACCTTACACAACACCTGCCCAAGAATGAACAGAAATACCTGAGGCACATGCACACACACACACACACAGATAGAAAGAGAGAGGGAGGGAGAGAGAGAGTCTGTGTGCCATCAAGCCAACTTTCATTACTCAAACATTTCCAGGGTGCTTACAAGTAGAAGAGAAACAAAAATGTAACAATCTGCGTTCTCCTGCCATTCTTGTGATTTCAGTGTCTCTGTTGCACGACGTCCTGCTCCATTTCGCGTCGAAGCAGCTGCCTCCGCTGCTGTGCCTGCTCCAGAGCATCGAAGGTCTGCTTTATGGGAACAGCCAGTAGCTTGTAGCGTTCCTCTGCACGTGTCACGCCAATGCGACAGACACGGTAGATCTGGTACAGCATGAAAAATAGCACTACAAGAAGAGAATATACCAGCGCATCACTGATCGCCGACGCGCTACGCAGCCAAAGACGAAGTATAAATATACGCCATGCGAAGCAGCGCCTACGTGTTGCCAAACGGAGACGGTGCACGAGGCGCCAAAAGGCCAATTCGTGCATTTCCCGGTCAATATTTACTAACATTGTGTGGTAGTGCAAGAGACGCAGGCCATACTTAATGCTGTTCTCCAGCGAATGCACTGAGAGGGCCCGCTCCATCATCTGCCGATCTTCTCCCTCTTTACGGAGACGACGGTACAAACTGTGGAGAACCTGCTCTGACTGCAATGAGGGAGCAGCACGTGGTGGGTTGTCTCCACTCACAGCACGACATTGGTTGCCACGACCGCTACAAACACCGGGAGAAGCAGCAGCACTGATGCGTAAGATCCGTAACATGTGAATTTCGAATAGGCGAAACGAGAAAAAAAAAACCCCTTTGCTTCGAATGTCTACGTACAACAAAAAATCAAGAGAGCAAAAGAAAGGCAGCTACAGATACAACAGCGAAAGAGGAAAATAATTTAGTGGCGTAAATAAGAGGGACATGCTGGCGCCCTCACGCTGACGCGGCTCTTCGCTCTAAAGGCGGAAAAAAAGTGTCGCACCATTCATACACACCATCCAACAAGTAGAATAAAGTAACACGAAAAAAAAGGAGAACCAAGGAAGAGAGAAGTAGAAGAAAGAGCACCACCTCTTCGTAAGAAATAGGGAACCCATGCAGCTACTTGCTCTTCGCGCAGAAATGTTCTATCAGTTTTACACCGTACGGCACACAACAACAACAACAAAAACAAAAACAAATGAAGCTGAAAACCTGAAGCACGTCGCACACCGATAGTGGAAAAGGGGAACTGAAACAACAATATCAATACAGTGGCAGTGGTGATGGTGAAGTAATCAAACAACAATAGAAAAACATTTCGGTATGTGAGTCAGAGCCCTTCCCTCCCTCCAGATGCACACAAAACAACTAACCAAAAAGCACAGGGAGTATATATATATATATATATATATATATATGTGTATATATGTATAAAGTGTAAACCGATGTCACTCACGCGAGAAGGAGCGATTGCTTTGGATTTGGGTGCGAAGACTTCCTAAGAAACTGCTCGCCTCTGACATCAGTTTCGTCTCGCGCTCCTCCAAGCTCTCCCGCTGCTCCCTCAAGCGTAGCTCCTGTTCTATCAAAGCGCGCTCGTGCTGCGAAACGAGCTCACGCTGCTTCCTCTGCTCCGCAAGTTCTAACTCCTTTTGTCTAACAAGCTTCTCGCGCTCATCAACCTGTTGCTTGGCGTGAAGAAGTTGACTCTCCCTTGTCTGTAGACGGCCTCGTAATTCTTCCACAGCCTTTTCCGCTTGGTCGCGGCGCTGCGCAACATCCTCCACCTCGTGCGAGAGAATCCGGCCCGCTCCCTCAAGCTCGCGCACGTTGTTCTCCGCCGCAAGAACGTTGCGCTCCGCCGCACGAACGGAATCCTCTGCTCGCGGAATACCACGCGCAACCTCGTCGGCATCCTTCACTGCGTCCCGCATTCTCTGCTTGGACACCTCGGCATCTTTTTCCGCTTGTTCGGCCAACAAGTGCACTCGCTCTGCGGCTCGCCTTGCTTCATCCAGTGCCTTCTCCAGCTGCCGTACCCGTTCATCTAAACCTGAGGCTTCCGAAGTGTAGGTCACCACCTTTCGCTCTAATTTTTCGGTTTCACGAGAGATGTTGTGCGCCACCTTGCGCATTTCCTCCTCTCGGCTCCTTAAGTCTTCGAGATCTTTCTCTCGCTCCTTCCTTTCTCGGATGGCTCTCTCTCTCTCTCTCTTTACATTATCCATATCTTTTGTCAGATCACGAAGGCGATCTGTGCGGTCCTTGAGATCCATCTCTGCAGCAGTGACGGTGGCCCTTGCAGCGTCGACATCATGCTCCGCATCGCTCAGTGCCTTGTGTGCCTGCTCAACTATGTTCTCCGCCTGTTTCACCGCATGCCGCTCAGCTTGGATATCCCGCTTGATCTGTTCCTCATCCCATAGGGCTTTGGAACGGAAAAAGAGACAATCTGTCATGATTGGATACAGGCGACCGAAGCGCTCAAACTCCGAAAAAGATATCTTACCGTCGTGATTAATATCAATTTTTTCAAAGACATCTTCCACCGTCGCAGCGCTGAAATCGAGATTAAACGCGGTGAAGCCCTGTTTGAGATCCTCCACCACCAAAACACGATTTCCCTTCGCATCCAGCTCCGCGAACAACACACGTAGCTTCTCTTCTTGTGACGCATCGGTGGACACTTTAGGGACAAGTGCGGTGGACATATTTGCGTGGAGTGATGTGCGAGTTCCTGATTGTGGCTCGCTGTGATGACCACCGGGTGTACGCCCACCTGTATATGCTGCAAGGGCGCCATTCGAAGATCCGCTCTTGCCGTTGTTGTTATACCCACGAGCTGTTTGTGCAGTTTGTTGGTTCCCCGGATATCGCTGTGCAGACGTCGGCGGTTTCACAGCAGCTGGGATTTCTTTCTGGCTCTCCTTATGCCATGGATTTTCCGGCTGAAATACGTACAGCTGACAGTACTCAACCAGCTGACCATCCGACAACAAGTCAACCCACTGGTCCTTATCCTCATCGTATATCTTCATCTTGGAGACGTGAAAATTATGCGGCGGAATGTTTTCCGCGCGACGAATGGCGATTTCATTGGAGAAAGCAGCCTCTGCGGAGTGACTCACATCAGATACAGTGGGCCGGCCCGAAAAGCTAAGCTCAAAGTTGACTTTTTTATTGAAGATGTCGGCCGCAACCAGAACCACAAACATATCTGCCTTCATTTGTCTTTTCTCAGCGATGGGCTTTGTGTTGCCGATTTTTGCACTCTTCCTTCTTTTTTTTTTTGTTTTTCGGCTGTTACTTTCTTCTACCTTTCGCGTGCTGCACCGGTGAGTTTTGTTAGGCCTTACACCAGCACACACACAAAAAATGCCCAAGTGGAAGAAAAGAAGTGGGAAAAAGATAGGGATAGAGACCCGTAAAGAAAAGGCAGCAAAGACATCGGTCAGTTGCCACGGAAGACCAAAACACACACTCACACAAACAGACATGCGTGTGTACGTTCAAAATGATGGCATGTGAGCCGTGAGTTCCTGAACGCTCCTTCCTGCGGCGCAGCGACACAAGAACGGGAAAACTCCGAAAAATGAGACGAATGGTGGAGATACGCGGAGAACAGCTCGATGATAATCTGAAGCCATAAGTTAACGTCATGCCCCCCCCCCCCTTATAACTCCCTCATGTACGGATGCGGCAAGAAAAAGAAGTTCTTTTCCCCTGCGGCACGTATGTGACTATCAATGACACCCCCGCTTCTGCCTGCTTTGTTCTTCGTTTCGAGTGGTTCTAACCAGCGGACCGACGAAGGTGAAAAGAGGAGCAGTAGAAATGTGCTCTCGCACTCATGCAGGTGCGTCATAATGAGGCTGCTGACAAATGGCCACCAGAGACATCATATTGCGGGCACGGAGTACCGCGTCCCAGTACGGCCTTTTCTAGAGAAGAATGATGGACACCCGGATGCGGATGCAGCGAAAAGGGAGGCAAAAAGAGGGAAAAAAAGGTGTACGGGACACAGCAGCAGCGGATGATAGAAAACAGAAACACGCAAGTTGAGGAGCAGAAGAGAAAACAACAAAACATAAAAAGACAACAAAGAAAAAAAAAAGCTTCTGCACTATGTCACACGACATGCGATCGGTACCTCACACACAAACACAGAGAGGCGAACACGCATAAGGATTTCTTTCGGTTAGCTGCTGCATTCTCCCTTTGAGTCGCATACCATTGGACAATACGGCTTCGCTAGTAACAAGGAGGGGGGTGTCAGATATTTTTTTTGGGGTCCACAACACCATTTCTATTTGCTGACACAAAAGAAAGCGTGATGAAAATGCTGGCTTCCGAGCCGCATGAAAAAAAAAAAATGAACACCCCCAAAGAAACTACGTGCTTTTACTGGAGATGGACCAAAGGAGAGTGTCATCTCACCAAAACAGTGTTGGTAGCGTGAGTGGGCAGATGAGTAGACAGAAAAGAATCAAGAGCTTGAGACCTTTACTGGACTTCAAGGCGTTATTCCTAATGTCAGACCTTACTGGTGAATGTGTTGGGAGGAGGTACAGGGAGGGCCGCAAACCCCTCACCGCGCGAGGCGGAGGAAAGGGGGGATGTGAGCGAATGGATGAATTTCCGCGGGAATTATCCATGGGACGCTGCCTGTGCGTATCAAAAGATGTATCTTTCACAGAGAATGGAGCAGTTTTTGTTTCATCTCATATATTTATATATACATTAATAAATATAAATATATAAATAAATATATAAATAAATAAATATATATATATATATATATATATATATATATATAAACAGGATGACGGCGAGTCTTGATTATTCCCGTCACACGTTTTCCAAAAAAAAAATAAAAATGGCACCGTAATATACACAAATAAAAAAGGTAGAAAAACTGAAAGAAAGAAGCAGAAGAAGAAAAAGAAAAAAAAAAAAGGAAAGAGACAACAACAAACAGAAAGGAGAAAAAAGTATTTTGAATGTCGTATAATACTTCTCATAAGCGTAAGGGGAAAATGGCGGAAACAAAAACAAACAAACAAACACGGAAAAAAAAGGGTCTGGGGGAGGGAAGAATGGGAGTATGTGCCTTGAGGGTGTACTCGCTTAGCTCGCCACATATTTACTCCCAGAGAATTGACAGCCTACTTCTCCCCTTATCGTCTTCTTTGTTTGTTTGACACAGACGTGTGCTCGCATCCTTCTCAGTTCCTCCTTCCCTCATCGCCAGAGTGGGATGCAAGGCAGCACGTCTTGACGCACTATCACTATTCTCTGCGTGTCATTATTTCTTTTTATTTCCCGCTGTTGTTGGTATCTTCAGCCTTTTTTTCCCGTCTTTTAGTCACCCTCATCGTCAATAATGTCACATACCCTCTTGCACTGAGCTGCCCCTTTCCCCCTTTTTTTTTTATTTCGAAACTTTATCCCTTGTGTTTGAGTTCCACCCACCCACCCTTTCGTTGCACACACGCAGAGGTAAGCATGCCCATATGTCTGCACGTGGATCGAATAGGCGGGCAGAGATAGAGGGATATATAAACATTTTTTACTTCTTCCCACACCTTTTCCTCTCAAACAATGTTCTTCCTCTTTTCAACCACTGCACATCATTGGCACAACCCTGGCGGTACTTTACAAACATGTGTGCTCCTTTCATTCGTGTCAAAAGATCAGAAGGAAAGATAAGACAAGGACCAGCTCCATTTATGCACACGCTTATACTAAGTCATTTGCTGCCGTGTGATCACGGGGCCATGCGCGTGTTAATGCGTGTCAGAATACCCTCTCTGCCCTCCCGCTCTATTTCCCATTTGGTGCCTCATGCCTTGTTTTGGTGTCTTGAGCCAAAAACGGGAAATTTTTCACTGGAAGGGTATCAAGTTATGTAAAAAAAAAAAAGTAACCAAACAAAAAGCAGAGAAAAAAAAAAGGGAGGGGTGAGAGTAGACAAGAAAGTTGTTTGAGGGATTTTTTTCTTCTCCCACCTATTCCTTTTTCGTTTCTTCGAGGACCGCTTTCTCCCTGATTAGCGACTAAAGAAACTGGGGAGGCCAGAAATATGGCAGACTGAAATGTGAAGTCAAAACATGACTTCGTTTTTCTGTTTTTAAGTGCCTGCGACATCAAATACGGGCAAAACCCACCAAAAAAAAGAAAAATTTTTTTTTTCGTTTTTTACTTCCTTTTTATTATAAAAAACATTTTTTTTTTGTGGTGGTGGTGATGAGGAAAAAAAAAAGCGTACGTGAGAGAAGACGAGAAAAGGGGGTGTAATAAAAGCGATGTGGAGGCGAAGACGCACAGGAACCGGATGGGGGGGATTAGGGTTAGGGGCCGAGGAGAACAAGAAAATGCCAGCAGCAACGAAATAAGGGATCAAAAAAAGGTTGTGCACCCAGCTCTTCACAGCCCGATTATATCGTTATATTACATACATACATGTATGTATCAATATGTATATATCTTGTTTTATTATTATCGCTTCTCGTGCGTGACTTTTCGGCAGTGGTGGGAACATAGACCCCGGAAGTCTCTTTTCTTCGTTCCACATCGCTATTGCGGCTATTCATTCATTTTTCTTTTTTTGTTTGAAGAAAAAAGCTCTTTGGATTAAATTTATAATTGCAGTTTTTTTCTCCCCCCTTTTTTATGCGTTCTCGTTTCTGGCGTTCTGCATTTATTTTATTGCTGGCCACTCTCTTGATTCTCATAAGTCATTTGTTTTTATTTCTCTTGCCAATTCTCTTCCTCATCCCTTCCCCACTCTTCCGATGTTATTGACACATCTTTACTCAGGCGTTCTCATGGAGAACAAAAAAAAAAAAACGTTTTCTGTTAACTTCCTCTTTTTTAAGTCGTGGAACTCAGACCTGCTCACACTCATATATATATATATATATATTCTTTTACACATGGTGCTTCAAGAGCAAGCACAATAGCGTTTCGCATATTGCCCCTTTAAGATTTATTCTCATGATTGCCCCCGGGGTTTGTTTAATGTGAGTAGATCTCTGGTAACACATTGGGTGAAAGAAAAGCTGCAGTGAAAACCCTGCAGCAAGTTATGAAAATGCAACGAGAGAAAAGTGGTAGAGATGAGAAAGGCTCTGGGCTTCTGCTCTGTTCGGTTTCAGAGAAAGGAAAGAAAAAGAAAGAGGTTGATACACAAGGAAGGAAAACAAGGAAGGTAATGATGAGAGGGGGGAAAAAGGCATTCACACACACACACACACATATATATATATATATATATATATATATATGAGTGTAACCCAAAGACATTTTCGACACTTTGTTTGCTTGCTTCCATTTCTGGTGATTACGATGACTGGCTTTGTGTTCCCCCTACACAAGCGCAGTTGGTGCCGCCCCCATATCTGGAAACATCACGTAGAAGGTTGCTTAGGGAAGTGCTCGCTGCACCTGAGGGGCGTATTGTGGCAGCAGCATTATCTGGGGTGGCATGAGAGTGGCGAGGTCGGATTTCGTTGCAGGCCCCACAACTGGGGACATAATAGGGGGGTATAATGTTGTAAAGGGCGTGGGGAGTGCGTAGGACGTCATAATCATAGAGGGATCCATTGCCGGCGACAACACCGCCTGAAATGCTGCCTGAGGGATCAGTGAGATCATTGGCGGTGGGGACATTGGCAGGGGGAAACTGCCTGGATTCGCGTTATTGCCCTTCAAACCTCGCTGACCATTGTACGTGAAGGAGGCATCGGGGTGCGCAATACGCACCTGAATCCTGTTTCCGCCAACGACGTGCCCCATAAGACTTGCAACGGCCAGCTCTGCTGACGAAGCATTTTTATAGAGAACAAAACCATACCCCTTCGAGAGACGAGTTTTTTTTGTTCGCATGATCCGCGCCGAGTTTATGCGGCCATATGGTGCGAAGAGATTAGAGAGCTGGACATCATCAAAATCTAAAGGAAGACTGGCGACGTACACATTGCATCTGAATTCCGATTCTTCTGGTATCTCTGGGTTCTGCATGGTATTTCACCTGTCTCTCCCTTTTGGTGTTACTTATGTTGTAGATAACGCAGGAAGCACTTGTAGGTGTAGATCTCTTTCCTTCTCACTAACGACGCGAAGTGCCCTTTGTTTTTTCTCTCTTCTCCGTGCCTTTCACTAAAGGCGCGGCGTTACACACACACATATATATATATATATATATATACAGAAAGGCAGGAGAAGAAAAAAAAAAATAACGTATCATATCAACAAGAGAGAAGCAAACGAGCAAAGAAAAAAAAAAGGGAGGGGGAAAGGAGTGTAATGGGTGAAGGAGAGCACCGTAATGGTAACACGGCGCTGCATTACCACACGCAAATATCCAGCCCCCTCCCAATCACCACAGACAGAGAGGCAATATGCGTGCGTTTGTGTGTGTGTGTGTGTGCGTCAGAGGTACGGGAGAGGTGGGGGGCAGCAGACGTTTAACGTGTATGAATCTTCAGGAAAGAGGCGCCGCTAAAGTGCAGTCCGTTGGGTGATGCCACGCACCGCAGATAAAGCAGCGAGTTTCTGGACCACCTTTTTGCGCCGTGGCCTTTCGAGGGCAACTCCGCGCCACATGATCATCACATCCACACACGAAACAAGCCCTGTTTAACTTCTTCCCATCTTGCTCTGCTCTCTGCGACTCCGCTGACGCAAGGGATGCCGTCGGTGCAACTCGATGCTCCCAGCGATCCACAATTGTCAACTTCTTTATGCTTCCAACATCGTCCCTGAGAAGCTTTAGGATGGCACGAACAACCACGCTGCTGGTAGATTCCCAGCTCTGCAAAGGGTCATTAATTTTCTGACTGAGCGCAGAGTCCAACTGATCCTTCATGTGTTTTAGCAACAAGGCGTCTTCGCTTTGGCACGTAAAGGCAGTCGCCTCGTCCACAAGAAGCTCACCGTACTTTGGTAGATACTCCAATTTTCCGCCACCAAAAAGTATGACATGAAGAGGGGTCACCATCGACACTTCTCGCAAATACGTAGCCGATGTCTTTACTTTATCAACGTACACAAGAAGGGGGGAACTGAAGGTTGTCACCCTGCCGCCAACACTAGACGGATGAATCAAGACATCTGATCCATCAAATGTGGTGATGTTCACAAAAGTACCCGTTTTTTTCCCACCACGAGTCATCACTCGAGCAACGTTCGGATAAAGACCCGCGACGATGCAGGACAGAATACACTTCACACTACCCGCGTTTGTGTTGAAGCGAGCCCCACCAGACTCGTAGAACCGGTCCTCGAGGGTAATCACTGGGTCGTAAAGAAATCGATTAGGGGAGGACTGTACTGGTGTTTCTTCAATAAACCCTGCTTCAAAAAGGTACCGTTCATACTGTCGCTTGGTAGCTTGGATCTGCCGCAGCGTTGCCAGTGAAAGGTAGTACTTGGTGCACAGCTCCTTTACAGCGGAGGCGCTCCCCCTGTGCTGCACCACGGTCCAGCGTGCGTACGCAAACCATGAGGCTAAGTGATCGGACACATACTCTCCAGCAAGAGCTCTACGCACTCCCTCCACCTCACTTTGATAGTCCATTGCTGCTAAGAAAGGACTCCGCACAGCAAGACACGCCGCAATCGTTAGTACGGGATCTACACAATGCAATATTGCTCCGTGAATAATCATTTTCCCTATGCGCACGTCAAGCGGAAGATTTGCCAAGTGTTTGCCAAGAGAGGTCAGGCGCTTGTCAAACGTCAAGGCACCAAGAGTCGTTAGCGCCTTGACACTGCTTCGCACAGCCTGTTCCTCAGGTGGCGAAAGAGCCTTTTGAAGGTATTCCATTTCATCACCCAAATTAAGTGACAAAATTTGCAAAACCAGGCTCTCAAGAGGGACACGATGCATTTCACAGAGTTGATTTTCTTCCAGTGCCTCAAACTGAGTACTTGTAAAGAGACGAAAGCAAAAACCTTCCTTTACACGTCCAGCACGTCCCTGGCGCTGCCGACAATTAGCCTTCGACACATTTACTGTCACCAACTGTGATAGACTTTTTCTGGCATCGTAACGATTTTCCTTAGTCTTACCACTGTCAATGACAAATACCGCATCATTAATGGTAATAGATGTCTCCATAATGTTTGTTCCAATAACCACCTTTCGCTTTCCCTTAGGGGGAATTTGAAATACTCCTTGTTGCTCGGACGAACCCAAAGAACTATGAAGGTTATACATCAAGCAGCTTCGGGCCAGTTTATCGTTCGACTTGAGCTGCTCCGTGCAGCGTATCATTTCAGCCATTCCAGGAAGAAAAATCAAGATTGCACCATTCACACCCATCACTGTGTCAATGTGCATCACAATACTTTCAATGAGTTCGTAGTTGATGACGTCAAGATTCATGCGAGATATTGTTTCCAAGGTTTTTTGGGGTGCACTCAATCCACTGAGTACACTTTGATCTTCAGCATATGTCTCCCGAAGATCTTCCATCTCCTCCATGTTGATACGCATCGTCTGTTTGCGAGTGTTTCGCCGACATCGTTCACTATCCTTTACTTCCCGCTTGGCGTACGGCGACCCATCCTCGAGGTGGTAGTGCACCATGGAAATGATATTCTCCAAGTGAAACACCTGAACAGGAAATGTACGTCCCTGAATGAATATAATAGGCGCTCCACCAAAGTAACGCGAGAAGAGTTCAGAATCCATTGTTGCACTCATGAGAACCACCTTGATATCCGTTCGACGTTTGATGAGGTCACGCAAGAGGATCAAAAGAAAGTCCGTGTCTACACCACGTTCATGAATCTCATCCACAACTATGTGACTTACCCGACCCAAAAAATTATCAACTTGCAGCTGGCGTAATATGATACCTGTGGTACAGTAAGTAATCTGTGTGCGTCGTGAGACACAGTTTTCTAGACGAATCGTGTATCCCACCACACCACCAACCGCCTCATCACGCTCCTCTGCAACCCGAAGAGCCACAGAGGTTGCAGCCAGCCTTCTCGGCTGAGTGCATACAATATTGGCTAAGCTTCCCACACCTTCCTCACACATAAACTCATACATATACTGTGGTATCTGTGTTGTCTTTCCGCTACCGGTTTCTCCGCTTATAACCACAACCTGATGCCTTAAAAGAGTCTCACGAAGCTCCTCGCGCACCCGAATAGCAGGCAGCTTCTCCCGTGCCATTCTCATCGACCCCGTATTTTTGAGTGTCTCCCAATCAGCCCTAAGTTTCAAGCTCAGATTATCATCATTATTTAGATACCCCCGACGTGCATGGTCGTTTTCATGCTGCGTGTGATCGACTGTATTGAGTTCGACCTTAGCCGGTATTACGCATACCGCGGGTTGGCCTTCTTCATCCGGCGATGCACAAGTTCCCTGGGTGGCAACCAGGGCACCCACAAAGGCCTCTCTCTGTGCTGTCAAGGCAGCCTTCTCTTCCTCCATGATCTTCCGAACCTCTACGGATTGTGGATTGATCTCGGGCGTAAAGTGGTCACGAGTAGATGAAATGACTCCACGAACAGAGGAGAGTAAGCTAATCAGACAACCTTCACCTGTGAATCCATTAATTGCCTCAACTGCAGCATCAAGCACAGATCGGCGTGTAGCGGCGGTTAACTCCTTTGTATCAGATGATAGCACCCCTAACAGCGGTATGCCTTTCACCTGTAATCTGCGTGGCTGAAGGAATACGAGAGGAGGGTCCGCAGGATAGTGATCAGGGATGCGAATAATAAACACCACATCTTTTCCACCCTCAGTGAGGAAAGAAAAGAACAGCTCACGGTCGTCCTGATCATTATCGTCAAAGTTTTTTACGCCCACAAAGCTGTCGTCAAAAAGAGAGCGAACCACCTCAAGCTCCCCTTCCAATATAACATCACCTTCCTCTGCTGTCACATTCCCCTCTGCCTCTTCCCTGGAGTACCACAACATGTATGAAAACAACTCAAAGCAGCTGCTTACCAAAAAAGATTGGAAAGGCCCATTTTCGTCAAGCAGCTCAGTAATAGAGGAAAACGGTGGCAGTTTTGATGCATTCATCAGATCCGTCATATACTGCGTGATTAGGTCAGGAGGGAAACCAAGCCCTTCGTATAGCCTCTGGAGAATCTCCGATGGTTTTAGCGGTGTGTTGCGTTGAAATGTAATCCTTGATCCAGTTTTTGGATCAAAATGCTTTTCAGGAACAGGAACAGCACCACCAGTAGCGGCGTGGTGTAGAACATCAATGATCATGTCTCTACCTTCGCGAGAAAGCATAGGCGGCGGCGTCTCCTGTACGTGGGAAGCTACACCAGTAAACCGTCCACCACAACGACCTCCTCGCCACCGACCGCAAAGAGGCTCCCTTGCCTTTCGCTGTCTATTGGGTCCCATTGGAGGGCAAGGCGAAACAAGCAATAAAAAATGACCAAGAGCAACTTTCCCTTACCCCCCTCCCTTATCGAAGAAGGAGAACAGTATCTACCTTTCCCTTTTCCCCCTCCTTTTACAAATAAATGGTTGAAGATAGAAGAAGCATATTACAAAAGCTGTTTTGATTTTTTCGATATCCTCTATGGAATAGTCTTGCCCACTTTTCTCCTTAAAAGAGGGTAAAGGTTGGAAAACATTTAGTCATGTCATACATGAGTGTATNGCAGCGCCTCTTTACCCCGCCTCCCGCGCGAGGCGGAGGGGGCTGGGTGGGTAGGTTTTTCTCGAAAGAGGTCTATGGGGCGCCGCCTGTACGTGTCAAAGATAAGGGGTAGAAACGATTGTAATAATGGCAGTGGGCTTTGACCATTCCTGTCGCAAGCTCTCATTGCCAATACGAAAAAAAAGCCTTCAGCGTTATCTGCAAGACTCTTCACTCTAGTCGTTTGGGTACTGACAAAAAGAAAGAACCAAAAAAGAGTTTTTTTGGCCGTCTCCAGCGCGGGAGACGGAAGAGGATAGAGGAATAGAACGGGGTTCCAGTAGTTTACACTTTTTGTGTGAGCTTCAGCATAATCGAAAGGAGGAAGAAAAGAACAGAAAAAAACACTTGATGGTCGGTCGTTGGGTACCATTCGTTTCACAAGCTCACAAAACAATAAAAAAAATACCTGTAGAATCCAAGGGTTGTTTTTTTAATTATATCAATGATCAAGTCAAAATGTCTACGAGAATCTGGAAGGACCTTCCATTGTCTAAAAGAAGACGAAAAATGATACTGAGGAAAAAAAGAGGTTTCGAATGTGTCCCTGACCCGCCTCCTGCACTCCTCTTTGCAAAAACCCTCTTATTTATTGCCTGCCCTCTCGAAATGCCACTCACTGGTGGCTCACCAAGGCCACTGAATCCCATGTGGCTTGTATTCCTTCTTCGCGCAAGGTTTGGTGAATCGTGGATACTCCGCCTACCAGAGCACCTAAATACGCACTCCCCTTGCTCATAGTATGTAGACCGTAGTGTTATCGATGCGAATGTTCCAGTGCCCGACCTGGTGATGTTTAAACGCCTAAATAGAGAAGTAAACGGTTCGCGCCTTTGCTTGGGATATCATATGCATGACCCCTTCTCATGCGTCCGCTGTTGACAGCACTTCCTCAAGTCTCTAAAGACCAACAGACCCCGTCTCTACATAGAGGCGTCTGTGACCAGCATGGCGGAGGCAGCGTCGCCAGGTCTTGAGATCGAAGCAGACCCCGATTGAGTCATGGCAAACACTGTCGCAGCATATTCCAAAGAGAAATCATAATAATAATAAAAGAGATTCCTTCCCCCACGCTCCCCTTGCGTGCATCATGCGCGAGACGGTGCCCTCTATTTTCTCCACCGTGAACGTACCGAGAGGCAGGACCTTTCGTGATTTCCTCATTGTTCTCTTGCGTAAAGAGAAACTGCGAGTCTCATGATCAAAAACCAGAACGATAAATTCACCCTTCTGCGTGAATAGTTATTTTTCCAAAAAAAAAAAGTGACAACATATTGGCGCACGTCTTGCACAACATGTTGCCCTCCCCCACGAACCCACTACTTTTCGTGACCTACCTAGTCAGATGTTGACAATCTAGACTTGAATCCTTAGCTCCTGCAAAGCTGTATGCTGCGGTTTTTCGGCCGCGTGATATTCAGCTAAGGCCCCGGTGATGGTGTGGAGAATCTCCCACCTACATCTTTAGTCCGTTGGGGGACGTGTAAACTCCAAGAGTTCCCTCGTCTCCGGCCTACAACGTAATAAGGAGCGTATATCCATCGACAGGGCCACCAGAAAGGAAGAGGCCTCCAACTCAAACAAAGCAGCGGTTTTTTTCCGAGTTGCGTCGAGGTATCGCGAACAAGAAAGACGAATACCAGAGGGGAAATGACTTCATCTTCGTCCGGTGAAAACGAGCAACGAGATCGCCTTCGTCAAAGATCTGCACTTCGTCCATATGACAGCTAAGGTATGGAGAGTGCTCAGGGGTGAACAAGAAAGGAGGATGTATGCCCTTTTTCTTTTTACAGAACAGAAGGCAAAAAAAGCCCTCCCACACGACATCCATCCCAGATCGGAAAAAAATTAACGGCAATGCGCCAACATTCTCTGCGATGAAAGGCTTAACTTGAATTTCAGAACCTACTCATTTTCATTACTTGCACATTTTTTTTTTTTTGCCAGAGTTAAAGACAAGAAAAGATCGTAGGTATCATGTCGATCAATGGTAGTGGCAACAACGAGGAAGGGGGATGCTCGACACTATTCCCGTTGAAGACTTTCAAAAGCTCTCATTTAAAATAACCTCATAAAATTTTTTTCTTTGTTTCGTTTGTAGTTTTTTAAAGGATATTATTTGGGCAAGTCCATTGCATTTACGCTAGCAGCTGGACGTGGTCATTGTTGTTTTTTTTTTTAAGAAGTTGATTTCTGTAAGTTTGTAAAGTAAACGTTGAGTTTGTTTCCCCCCCCCCTTAAGATCAAGATAACACAACACAAAACACACATTTCAAAAAAAAAAGGCTCATCATGATCGATTCAGTAAAATAAAGGGCTGAAAAACAGTAGTTGATGACGGAAAAGGGAGAGCACGAATTAGGTCACGGTGTACACACTTTCAGGTAATAAATACCTACAAGCAGACCTTCCATTTATCACTAGTTCATGATATACGCTGGTTGTGGGTATACGAAAACATACGCGGGAGAAATGACGTCATAAACGGACGGGTAACGAAGAAGTGGGTACACCTTCTTCGCCGATGCCTCTGGTCGTGCCAAGCGCACCTGAACACGGACACGTGCAATGGTGTGGCCTTGAAGAGCAATAACGGCGTTGCATGCATCTTGGTACGTTTCCATCAGCACAAAACCGTATCCCTTGCAGAGCCCTGTGCTCTTGTCCTTCACGAGAGCCGTGGATATGATCTTTCCGTACGGCGCAAACAAGGTCCAAAGTTCAGCATCGGTGTAGTTGCCCGGAAGGCTTGCAATGTACACATTGCGATTATACGGTGAGTCGAAGGACATTGTGATTGCAGTAGCAAGTGGTATTCCAGCCTTTCTCTCTATCTCTGGAAGAAAAAGGTGCAACATTATGGTGTGGGAACACGAGAAAAGAAGAATAAAAAGTGAAAAAACAAACCGAAAAGCGGACCGGAGAGAGAAGTATGCAATGTGACAAATGGGTGAAGTGCAAACAAACACAACCTGCATTCAGCCCTGTGACCACCACCCCTCTCCCTCCATCTTTACTTTCCACTGGCGCCACATAGAGCAGAAAAGCCAAATAATATTAACAGCGAATGAAAATCAGAAGAAAAAACTAGTTTTTCTTATGACGCTTGGTGATAACTGACTTTATCCTAACAAGATCCTCCATATCATTTGCCCTTGGTTGTTTTCCACTTTGCTTCTCTTCAACAAAGGCATTTGGACACAGCTTATTTGCCGGGCATTCTGAACACCGCGGAAAGCGGGGTGTACATATAGTCTGTCCGAGCCCTACCAACAGCTCGTTGATCTCACCCCAGTACTGGTGAGGAAGCCATGATTCAAGCGCTTTTCGTGTGTCCTCCGGACTCTTCACCGTCGGGGGAACCCAATCAAATCGCTGCACTATGCGGTGAACATGAGTGTCCACACCGATGCCAAGCACCACCCCATCGGCCGCCTGGAGAAAAATATGTGCCATCTTTGGCCCCACACCGGGAAGAGCAATGAGGCCCTCATACGACACTGGCACCTTCCCTCGATGCTGCTTTAAAATACACTCCGTTGCTTGTTTTATGTGTTTTGCCTTCGTTCTGTGAAATCCCACCTTACAAATAAACCCATCAAGCACTTCTTCCGTCATCCCCAGTATCACATGGGGTGTACACCCATGATGAATCAGTGACTGCATTGCTGCTGCAGTCACGTGATCCTTTGTTTGGGAGCTAAGCATAAGAGCCAAAAGAATTTGATATCGTCTCGTTTCATTCGGTGCTGATTTATCGAAAAGCTTTGAGCACCCCATCGTGTCTACAGGAGCTGTAACCTTTGCCCGAATTTCCCTTATTGTTGCGTAGAGGTTCTCCCAATTCGGTGGAGGTTTGAAACTTATCTTCATCTTCACTATCTGCACCTGTATACACTCATATATATATATATATATATATATATATATATATGTATATATGAGTGTGTGTGTAGATATCTATCCCTCGTTTAAATTTCCAGCTTATTCCAGACCTTTTCCTTCGTTGTTAGCCGCTCTGTCTTTCGATACATGTGCGTGTGCAAGAGGTAAGAAGGTGCTCAAAGTGTTTACACGATTCACAGCATCACCACCTGGCAGAATTCGAGTGGCTGACCCTCCACCGAGCTATCATTTCAAACCACCGTAAGCTCATCCATCTCATTCACGTACGTGTACGAAGAAAATGCGACAAAAAGATAACGAAACCAAACCAACTGCGTCTTGTGCATCCTCATCGCACGAAAACTTGTCAACACTGATGAAGGGGGGATAACAATAACAAAGTGGCGGTGCTCCATTGGCAACCTTGGCGCAAATATGTATCTAAAGACAGCCAAGACGCCAATATACTTCGCAAGTAAGCTCCTAGTACGCAAGCTCAGAAACACAATCCCAGGGGGCATATTTTCCCTTACAGAACTCACCCCGTTGTACACCGCCACATGATTTGGGTGGTGTGACACACCCCCACGATCAAAGGTGACGACTGTACGAACATGATTCGCTTTTTTGAGATACAGAAACACCTCTTGACGAATCAAGTCTGTATCCCATGGCACATCCATTCCGTCCTGAAGAGCAGGATGATTAACTATTTTGAGATTATTCCGGTGAATCTTAAAGTACTTGGCACTGAGGTGAAGCTCCTCTTCACGGGCTGCACCGAGGCCATAATGATTCCCGTTCGAGAAGCAAAGAAAATGCGCCTTTAACCCACGTCGTCTGAGATAATCCAGAATGGGAGAAAAAAACATTGCCTCATCATCTGGGTGGGCAAATACAAAAAGAACATCATCCAGGATGCGTGGTTCACATGCCGCCGACGCTTGTTTCCAGCGGATAAGAATCGCAAGAGCCACGACAAGAGCAGCGACCACCCAGGGATTAAACATTCCTTTTCCTTTGAACTCAGGGGCATCGTAAAGATAAAAGAAATAAATAATTTTGTGAGCAAAAACCAGTAAAAAATCAAGCGATGGATAAGAAGGATATAATGTTTGCATTTAAAAAAGAATTATGCGTGAGGTATTTTTCCACGATCAGAACAAGTCAAGGCGTTCGTAGACGGGTCAGTCTACTACTGCGTCAATTCCTCCCAAATAATGCTACCGCGACTTCTGTCTTCGTGATGTTACCGGGCACCTCCACGACAAGGGAGAAAGAAAAAGGGAGCGAGATCCATTTTTGTACGAGACACCTTGCATGACCGAACCAAGTGTTAAAAATACTTCAAGGGGGGACTCTCTGCGACAATGAGGGACCCACGAGTTGTAGTTAGGAAGTGGCATTTTTTTGGGGGGTCCTCCGCTGCAGAACACCACCGCGTGGCCATAACTAACGAAGTAGACGAGACAGAAAAAGAAAGCAAACCTTTATCTTCGGCACGCAGGTTTGTAAGAGGAAAAAAGGGGAAGAGCACTGCAAAGTACCTTTGGAAAACCCGTTGGGATTAAGTAGTCAGGTCTTGTTTGCAGATTCTTTTTGAAAGTTTCTAAAAAAAAAAAAGTGTACACTCTAAAAAACTTGATGTGAAGTAAGAACATGTGTGTGTGTGTGCATTCTAGAGATGAATGTTTTCCCGAAGATCATTCAGCCTAATCAGTGATGTCAACGTCGTTTCATCTTGCTGTTTTTCATGTGATCGTCTTTGCTGACGAGCTTTCTCTAATCGACTCTTCTTGGAAACAAGGTGCTCTGGACCATCCTCAGCAACGCGATGAAGAGGTAACGAGACGGGGGAATGTTGCTGTTTAGAAAAGTTGCTAAATTCCCTAGTTGCTGGATAAGGAGGGGATTGAGGAGAACATGTACGCCCTCCATCCCCTAGTAGCTGCAAGAGCCAAGACCTTTCGTCTTCATATGCCTTTTTTTGCATTTCCCACTGGTTCCTCTGAGTTACCAATAAATTATCCTTTACAGCAAGCTCCGCCTTTACCCTTTTGAGTTCCTCCTCCAGCTCCTGCTGCGTCTCAGGCAGTCGCTTCTCCCTCAACTCCAGCTCTTCCTGAAACTGAACCTCCTTCTCCGCTAGCACTCTTCTGTGTAGTAGCAAGAAGGCACCGCCTTTCCTTGCCATCTCCAGCAATTCAGCAAAACGACGCTCTTTCATGTCGCCGGATGTATACTTTTCTTGAGCATCCTTCAACCTATGCAGCAGCTCCCCTTTTTCCATTGTGACACTCATATCCCTCTGCCGCTCTTCTTCGAGCATATCCAAATAAAAATTCTGAAAACACTGATTCTCGCTTGTCAACAGATTCAGTTTTTCGGCAACCTTCTTCCACATGATCGAAAGTTCAGCGGTGGCTGACTTGAGCACATCATTTTCCTCACTGAGTCGCTGGATTTCGCCTCGGAGGGCCACTATGGTGCTCCTCCAGTCACCTTCATTCAACACAGAAGACTCCGGAGCTGCCGGAGCAATCGGCTTGCAGCGCGCCTGTACCTTTCTACTGTACATTGTTAGCCTACTTACAATAAGGGGAAAAAAAAAAAAAAACATAGACACACGCATAGAGAGAGAGAAAAAAGGAAAAAAGGAGTCGAAACATAAGTAGAAATAAAAAAGTGTACCAGATTGGTACAAGCATTGTATCGAAGGGGTAACTGCAGCCCCTCTTTCACTATAGCAAAGAAAACTTTGCCCCCCCCCCAAAAAAAAAAAAAAAAACAAAAGCAGAAAGGGAAAAAATGGAGGAAGTACCTAGACACCGTTAGCGGCCGTAGGTCCAAACTCTGTAGACAGACAGAAGACCAGAGAAGAGACCACATACACTGACAGGGCCACGGACACCATCCCAGCGTCTCAAGTTTGACAAAGCAACAAAGAGATCTAGTAACAACTTCAATTCAGTTACGAAAATCCAATGTAACTCGAAATCTTTCCATAAAAGCTCTTGGTATGAATTCACCAGAACAATATCATTTGATTCTTCTACTGCATTTACGATATGAGGCCCTTTCTCATCCTTTACTTCAGTTGCTGGTTTTTTTTTGCTCATTGTTCGTCGCAACTTATCCACGCGGTCGTATCTAGACAAAAGAGAAAAAGATTCCTTTGCAAGAAGAATCTCCCTTTCGTCTGGGTGCTGGGATGCGTCAATGATACCCTGCAGTAACCTGAGTGTGTTGAGGAATAGATCAATCAAGAATACGGGAAGTGTGCATCGAACCGCCAAACTGATAAGCTGGTTCGCCACCTGGTTGTGGAAAAAACCCTTCTGCGCAAGGAAGGCCACATCCTCACAAAATGACTTAACACACATGAGAGCCCGGGCGATCATATCACAGATCATCTGGCACTGAAGAAAAAAAGCAATCCACTGTCCACCATTGACAGGAATGAACACTAACTCTGAGCATTTGATTAGGGTTACTCTCATCCTTACAAACTCTCCTACGAAGCGCCCCACACGAAAAAGTCTCCGTGTGTTTACAATTGTCATCAAATTTCGCTCAACTGCAGTGAACTCTGCACCAGGGACGTAGTTGAGATTGTAATTTACCGAATCCATCCATAGTTTGACCCTGAGAAAGTATTGCACAACCTTGAGAAGTTTATCCCTACCCTGGTGTGTTTGCAACAGCTGCCTTAGACGGGTTTTCGCCGTTATATTTTGAAACGGGTCACTACCTAAAACACGAAGAGCATCGTTCTGCATCTCTTCTAAAAAAAAAAAAATGAAAGAATAAATATGCAGATTTTGTATCGCTAAGAGAAGATAGAGGGGGATACCAAGAAAAAAAAACTTGAGAAACAGGACAGAAAAGGAAACCAATGACAAATACGAGAACATACTAGTGAAATAAGTAAAGAAATCGACATACCAGGGGGGCAAACGGACCTTTTTATTTTCCATATACTTTTTTTGTACACCCTTTACAGTCATTGCACTTAACCATTTTCTTTTTTGGGAGTGGGAAAGAGAGAGAGACGACCGTATTTGAGAAGGATGAATAATTACACGGTACACCCCTCAGAGAGCACATTATGACCGTTTCTTCGCCAGATCCAGCTCAGCAATTGTGAGAATGTTTATGAGCCACTCAGCATTAAGACACCTACACATTCTCAGTTGAGACGCATTCCATTCCTTGGCTTCTAGTTTTTCTACCAGAACCTGAAGAGCACTCTGTGCGCTTCCAAGCGCCATTCCACGATCCCCATCAACCACACTCACCATACGCGCTTGCTTTTCTCTTTTCAACCTGGCTTCAGTCTTATCGTCTATTTTAAGCTTGTACACGAGCCGCCCACGAAGGGTTCGTGACCCCACAACCTCATCAGCATCCTGTGTCGGTGAGGAATGTTCTCGATTAGTGCACATGACAAAGGAGCTCCAAAGGGTTTCATCTGGTACAGATGCGTTGCGTTGACTATCTGTGCTCATAGAAAGGGTTAACTGCTTCATCGGAGTGACTGCCTCAAAAACTGGCTCCTGTTCCTCTTTGCGCGCCTTCGAGAAATCGCCCACGTACTCAATCCAGTCGAGGTCTTCGTCCGTGCAAGGAATGTAGCCCCCTACACGGTAACGCTCGACAATCGAATTCTGTGGAAATTCAGTATATCGCTCACTTCGCCTTCTTAGAGTTTTTCGCAGCGAGGGTAAACCCAAAATCATTTCTGCATTGACCAAATGGTTCCAACTCGCAAGTTTCATCCCATTATGCTCTGATGACGATAACAACTCAATCTGACGCTCTGCATATCCAAGGACCTCACGTTCATCCTGTCGCCAAATATGATACTGTGCCGCCACGCTAGACAACAATGTAATGTCTTTCAATGATTTTGCAGTGCAAGCCACACCTCGCTCATAAACCTTGGTGGCCATAGAGAAATCTTGTGTAATAAAACGTTCAGCAGACGCCCACTGGTGAAAAATATTCCAATCACTGACAGCTCCGGCTACCGCTGCCTTTCCAATGTCCCGAAATCGCTTCCGATCCTGCAAGGAGTTTTTTGCAGTATTTGCACACAACCGCTGTTCAAATACTCCCCACTTTGCCTTACTATCTGGAAACTCTATTGAAACCTGGTCGGGAGAACATAATGCGGTAGCCAAAGAACGGAGTGCAATCGATCCCCCACCAGTAGATGCTTGTCCCCTCTCAAGAATCTCCCGAGCTTGGGAGGTATCGTTCATTTTTGTTGCTACAAAACATGCATAGGCATACCAACACACGTCCTCGTGAGAAAATTGAGTGCATAATTGACGAAATGCAAGCTCGGTTCTTCGCATATGGAGGTCGTATTGTGCACAATCCTCCACACATCTCTCTAGTAGTGATTGCAGTAGATGGTTCCACTGAGTACAAACCATATCCCTACGAGATTTTCTACACGTTCTAACATCTATAAAACGATCGGGCCAACTTGGTTCCGTTTTAAAAAACTCAAAGTACTCTGTACGGTCAGGAGGCTCAAGGCAATTCAAAATTCTTTGCCCATTTTGCTTTGCAGCTTCAGTCTCAAACGCTTTGTAAGCCCCGTACACCATGTCATGATGATACAAAGGCATCTGCAAAGCTAGCAAAAACAACTCCCTTTTCTTTTCTTCTTCAACACATAGATGAATAATCTTCAACCATAACGGGGCACTGAAAGGGTCAAGACCCACACCGTGAATCGCTTCCAGTGCTATATCATCAGTAACAACAATTCCCTTTGTCTCTGCATACGCGAGGTAGGACATCCATGTATCTGAATAGACAGCAGACTCGATCATTTTCATCATGATGTCTCCCTGCTCCTCTTCGGGGAGACTAAAGACCAAACGTGCACTCAGGGCCGAAGAGGGGTTTGATCTAATGTACTGACCAAGAGAGGTTCCTCTGCTAGCATCATCATCATCATCGTAGACACACATTACTAATCGCTTCAAAAGGTAAAGGAAAAAAAAAAAGAGGAAAAATAGGGAACCAATGACAAGCAAATGAAAATGAGCTACACACATGCCGACTGACAGGGGGGAAAAAAAAAAACATACATACACACAGAAACCTAAAGGCTGATGGGGGAAAAAAATCGCTCATGGGCTAGGAAGAAGAGATCTGTTTATGAGAAAAATACGCAGATGGACCATTGTACATCCAATCTTCCTCTTGAATGCGTTGTAGATAGCTACGAATGACACACCAAGTCTCAGTGTTGTGACGGACCACAGGATTCATAATGATGTTACTTTTCTCGGGTCCTTGAACGTTCATGATCGGCGAACAAACTCCAAGCACTTTTTACCCCTACCTTCTTTCTATTTTGTTGTGGCAACAACAAAAATAAAAAATGACTGAAAGAAAAAAAAAAAAAACGGAAAAATAGACACGGGTTAAAATACACAGTAGCTCATGGGAACAAGAACAGAGGCGAAAGAGAAACCACGCACCGTGGTTGAAATTCAGAACACCATATAGCATTTCCCACCGCCTCCCCCTTTCAGGAAATAAACACTGCTATCCTAATAATTGATGGTACGAAAAAAACCTAATTGATCAAAGAGGACAAAAAAAGGGCATATATAGAAAAAACCAAAGAAAACATCGCCCTACGTAAAACCTAATACGTGTATTCTTTCCCAGTGTAGCCTGCCCAACACTCCCACTCCTTCAAACCACAGTCACGATTCAAACCATTATTTCCCCAGCCAAACGCGAAACCACCACCAGGATACCGACGATGACGAATACGGGCAAACGGATTATCGGGGCCTTTGTAGGTAATATAGTGGTGAGAATGTTGGAGCTTCTGATACATAATCCAGATAACAGCGAGCAGTCCAACCCCGGCAATGCGTGCAGTCGACCGAAACCCACCCATATAACTGGGATTAAATAATGGATCATCCGGCATCGGAAGACGCCCGGTTCGACAGGAAGCCATTGTAAAACTTTACTTCTACAAATACTAGAAAAAAAAAGCGAGCCAAACACACACGCATATATATATATATATATATACATTCAAAATTTTATTGTGTTCCAAATACCAGCAGTAATAACGACATGCGGAAATTTCTCTATTTACACCGAAGAAAACGTTTAAGAATATGCACAGAAAAATACAGGCATACAAAAAAATTATCGTCTCGTCACACTAAAAACCCTTTCTAAACGAAGCATATCCCTCTGTAATGTCATCAACCACAGGATCCATATTATCCCAGACCTCATCACCAAGTGTCGAAGATTTGCTTGGCCGCTTAGAGTTAGTCATGCCACTAAATGCCGCGGTATTATCTGCAAGTGGCAGTTCTTTGTCAAATAAAATACTCGTTGTCTTCTGCTTGGTGTACATCGTGAGTAGAAGTTTTCCTGTTGGGACATGGTACACCCGCGCCTTTCGATCTAGCCCAGCAACACCAAGAAGTTGGTGACCAGCAGGATGCTTTGTCATGCTCCTCACACTTCCAACTCCACCTCGCAACTTTGCCCTAGAAGCAAAACCACGTCTGGTATCATAGAGATGTATATCACCACTTGCTTCACCAATAAGAAACTTGTTACAATTCCACTGCATAATTGTAGTCGGTCTCCGCTCGATTTCACGATTAATTTCGTATTCTTGTACAGGCCTTTCGCTGCTGCGACGGTCGTAAAAGCGCACTTGGTGGTAGGCTGTAGCAACACAAAAGACAAATGGGTTAATGATGCAAGCGCCAGTCACATAAACAGGGTATGGAACGTCCAATACGTGATCCCTTACATTCTTTGACCGAAATACGGGGTCCGTAATATCTTGAGAGGCAAGATCATAAACACAAAGGTCGTTTTCCTTTCCACCCATGCAAAGCATGTCAAACCTTCGGTGAATGTGACAGGCGTCAACGGGACCATTACATTTCAGCACATTTACCTCTTCTAGTGTTGCGTCAGCAACCAATAACGTGCCATCATCAGCAGCCATAACAAACTTATCCTTAACAAAGGACATACTATTTGGAAGCGCAGCAGAGAAACCCATTTTTTTCGACATGTCCAGCATACGTTCGCCCACATTTAAGATCTTGACAACTCCATCCTTCATTGAGACGACAACCTTCGTCGTTGAATTATCCACCCAACACATGCCAGCAATTCCTCTCTTCCTACTTTGGTCCCCGTACGAAAACGAAAGCGTTGCACCCGTGCTTTTTGACACATCCCACACTTTCAGTAAGCCTGTGTCATCACCAGTCACACACGACATATCCCACCTTGATATATATATATAATATAAAATTAGTACGTAAAAGAAAACACATACAAAATGAGCAACAACATTGTATGAGACTTACGAATTACTCATAAGGCGGGAACGGGGCAGAACAACAACATCAAATAGATATCTCCATAAGCAGAGATAAAGCAAAAAAAAAAAAAGAAACGCGTTCAGTAAAAAATCACTGACCAAGTTCAAAGAACTTTCTAAGCTCCTTTTCAGTCAGCTGGAGTGCAACAGCAGCCTCTAGATGAATTTTTTGACGTTTTAAGACATCTACTAGCTTATTCTGTTTTCGAAGG
The DNA here is from genome assembly GCA_030849675.1 of Trypanosoma platydactyli. Classification (NCBI taxonomy): domain Eukaryota; phylum Euglenozoa; class Kinetoplastea; order Trypanosomatida; family Trypanosomatidae; genus Trypanosoma; species Trypanosoma platydactyli. Next base: position 4,544 of record JASANU010000843.1, on the reverse strand, counting down.
CAAGTTACCAGCTTATCTTTTTCAACCGAGAGCTTTGTCACATAGGCCTGTAGCTTCGAAATAGAATCTTCCTGAGACATACTCTGGCTTTCTTTTCGTAGATCCAGCTCAGCTTTCAAAGACGATATTTCTCGAAGAGCGATTTCTAGCTTACGCTCCGTTACACCACCAGCGTTTGACTGAACCTGTCGTTGAAGCAATATAATCTCCTTTTTTTGCCCCACAACTGCACTTTCCGACATATTTAGCTTTTGTTCAGCCGATTTCCTGCGACAGACCTCAGCATCCAGCTTCTGCTGCAAAGAAAGCAGCTGCTTTCTGAGGCTTTCTGATTCTTCCTGGTACTTTGTGACCGCAGATTTCAAATCACGCACTTCATTGGTCGAACCAGACTGAGAATATCGTTTCTTCGTCGCATTTATCTTTTTTTTTCCAGATTGGAAATGTCGGGAAACTCCTCTCTTGCTATCACCAGAATTTCTCGACGAGTCGCTCTCACGCCTACTTGGAACTAATATCGGATCGTCCAAAGAAAGACTGCTACTTGCTAGGTGAAGCTGGTGGTTATAGTCATTTTCAGCAGCAATGTTCCCATGTATTTGATTCATATACTATATACGACATTTGTTTATTAAAAAAGGAGCGAAAAAGGAGAAAAACACAATGAAGAAAAAACTCACACCTGGAAATGCACAACAACAACCGGCTAAACAAGCGCAATAGTAGTAAAACCAAAATAGTTTCTCCACAATTACCTGCTTTGGCCAGAATGTGAGAGAGAAAGGTGCTTCCGTCTCGAAAAAGCGTTTGTAGTACACATAGGAAGCGAAAGACAATGAAATAATCAACACACCAAGTCCACCAGATTTCGAACTGTTGCCATCTCGGCACGGCTTAGCTGTTTAAAAACGAAGGGGTGCAAAAGCTTTAACCCGCCGCGGGTAAGCAGCGGTCGAAAGACCTTGAAAAGCTGTGTTTCCTAAAGGAAATTTATGAAACGCCGCACGTGTGTATCCCAAATCGAAATGTTTTACGTGCAGAGCAATATTCCTGCCGTTGCAATATCTGGGACGGCGGTGTGATACGGCCGTTCCTTCCGTAGATTCCAAAAGAAGAAAAAAAAAAGAGACACCACAGAAAACTTGCCTGCGGTCGGTGGGCCCGCCAGGATTAAGCCCCTCCCGCTTGCTTCAAGGCTGCGGGAGGCCCGCCCCGCCATGGTCTTTGGGTCCTTGGCGGTGCGCGCTCGCGCCGGTGCCGGTGCGGCCACGCTTGTCCTTCCATTCGTTGTGGCCGCGCCGTCGCACGTCCGTCTTGTGGGGCGGGTCGTTTGGGTCGCGCCCTTGGGCGGGATTGGCGATTCCATTGCGCCCGCAAGGTCTTTTGAACGTGCCCTTTTCCTGGCAAGGCTCTTGTACTTAGCAAGCGTGAGCGAATTATGGGCACACCAAGGTTGGTCGTGCGCATCCTCTCGATGATTCGCCATCTTCCTACTTTCCGCAGTTTTTTTTTTTTTTGGCGAGGACAGGCCCTCTGCCCTATCCAGGCTGCCGGAAGTGTTTCCGCCGCGTTTTCTGCCAGTTCATTATTTGCTATTTGGGTTTTCGCTTTCACCGTACAGAGAAGGCAAAATAGATTCCATTCTTGCGTGGACTCTATCCGTCTATGACTGCAGTTGTTTCTGTTGTCTCTGAGGAAACTCATGTTACTGAAGATTGTATTCTGGCTTGTCACATATCTGACTCTTTAGATCTTCCAGGGGTACTGTCATGACAACAGCATTTCAGTGGCTGGTTTGCTGGTAGATGCCGGTGTTGAGTTCGGCTTATTTGGCATCTCATAGCTAGTCGTCTCTACTCCCTGGCAATTTCTGTAGAAAACACCACCTGCCGCTAGCAGGTGACTTTCCGTATGTATTACATGGAGTGTGAGACGTTATCTTGAGTGGAATCTACGTTCCTTCCAGAGGTGGATGGGACACAAAGGGTTCTGCATCCTCATTCTGTTGTGTTTATCACATGTCGTCGAAAATATATCTCTTAACCCTATAGTGCAGTTTCCTTTTCCCTCCCTACCCCTTTCCCACTTTTTTCAGCTCACAAAGAGATGCTCATCGCGGGGTGTCTTCCGCATATTTCTCGGAATCAATATTTACTCACTATCATTTTTGCCTTTGTTTATTTTTGCTTGCGTGTATCTGCGTCTGTTACCCCCTCCATTCTCAGCGTTGCTTTCTTCCATATAAGGACAAGATGGAGCTAAATGAATTACAGCGCCTCGCAGTAGCGCTTTATGAGAAGCAGATGCAGTACACTTTCACCGCCTCCCAGTACCGATCCCACCCTGCGGTATACCGGTTTATTTCTTCACGATCTTAATACCACAGCAGAGTCAGTAGTCTATATTACTACATATATCTCGTGTGTCTCCAGGCAGGAGGACCAAAAGAAGCAATCTACTGTGCAATGATTGAGGGACTGAACTGGCCGTATTATTTTAGACTCCGAGACGACCACATGGGTGGGGAGGAATTTCCAGAATGTCTACTAGAAAAAGTGGACATGCAGAAATCTAAAGTCAGTGAGTGGTACCTTCGGATGTAAGAAGAAGATATACTCACAGTCTGTTTGTTTGCTTATCAAGGTTTATTTCGGCCCTCCGTAACTTCTTTATTTCATGATTGAGGTGAATCTCAGTATTTTCTTCATCCTGTTTTAACAGGTGCCTCCTATTTCGCATATATTCCCAGGCAAGATGAACAGGTATATCACTTCGAGTACAACTGCAGCTGCAGAAAATACCGTAAAAAAAAGGAAAGCAAGACTACATTAATGAAACCCAGACAAGCTTTTAGAGTCGGCTCGGCGTCATAAATCAGTTGTTTGATTTCAACAAAGTATTATGCTCGCTACAGTGAAGTTTTCCCATTGTCGATGCTCTACCTCGTCTGCATGTGCTGCCTAGATGGCAGGCTATCTCTATTGTTTCCTATGAAACTGTGTAGCTGCACTTTGCATCGACAGCGCATATAAATGCATATGGGACTGTTCTATGAATAAATTATGTTTTAACACATTCTCTCCGTTCACTGACCACTGGAAGCTGCTGGTATCGACCTTTGGTGCACTAATATTGTTTCGGTGACTCCTGCGCGCGTGTGTGTTTTCTGCTTCGCCGGACTTTTTTTTCTCCCTCACCTCTATTTTATTCGTATCAGTGGCTCCGCAAAACAACTGCTACTGTCGAGCACATTTGCCCCCCCTCCCCCGAGTGCTGTAGTGGAAGGGAACCTCGGCCCAGACCCTGTGAATTCCGCAGTGGGAAGTTTAGGGCTTTATTCCTGCTTCCCTGCAACAGAACCACCAACAGTCAACTGTCCGACATTTTCTCCGCCCCTCTTTGATGAGGGCATATCCAAAGCTGTCTGCTGAGGGAAATAACGTAAAGTAAAGCAAAAGGGGATGATCAAAATAGGAAACTATAAACCAAAAGGAAAAGTGGCTACCATTCGTCTACGCAGTACCGATCACCGCGTGCCGCTGCATTCATCCTCTTATTAAACAGCTTGGTAGGGACGCACCCATCCTACTACAGCCAGGAACTGTGCCAATTTCTTCATGAGGGACAACCTCACCACATCTCCATTCTTCACTCCGTGTCGTAGGCAAGATTTTAGCAGACCAGACCACTGAGGTGCAGATTGGTCCTTTTCCCCCTAGCGTGTTGACTTGGTCTCACAATTCTAGTCCTAAAATGATGCAAAACTGTGTGCTGCCTCGTAAGCTCATGCTTATTGTAGCACTGGAGGCATACATGTATGACATGCATATTGGGCAGTGGACAGCGCCAGATGCTTTTTTTCCTTTGAAACTCGTGTTTCTGGTTTAGCTAGATCTCCCCATTCCCCGTAAGATACATGGCGGCGTGATCGTAATGAACCTTTGCCTACGAGCCATTTCTGGCACTGTGCAACTTTGAGAACTTATCCATTGGGGGGGAGAGACCTTTTTTTGTTCGTGTTGCTGGTGCTTGGAGAGAGTTCTCTTTTCGTCGTTTCACGATTCGCAGGAACATCAACGGTTTGTACTGGTTTGCGCTCTTACATGCCGTTGGGATGCTTGTCCTTATCTGTTGCCATCCCTCCAGCATTGTTTCTTCCACGCCCTGCAAATGGGACGGCGGAGCTGAAGTTGTGGCCCCGCACCGTCTGCCACCGTTGCGCCAGTGCTGCGGTTCCCATGGTGGCGGTCGCAGGTACCGTCCTGGCCTGGGTGTTTTGAACCTTTGGCGGGCGGCTAGAGAGGGTGATTCGACGATCGCTGCTTTCGTCTTCTGTGCCCACTGTCGCCTCTTTGCGTTTCGCGTGCCGCTATGCTGCGGCAGAAAGAAAATGGTTTTTGTGGGTACATTGCCGTCTTTTTTGGGTGCGCCAGGCACATCGAGTCTTTTCCTTTTAAAGACTTGGGAAGTGGTTGCGGTTATGGTGAGGTGGTCAGAGGTTCTGGTTCACGTCGGGGATTGGCCTTTCGGAACGCCTTGGCGCG
>JASANU010000842.1:0-81448 GCA_030849675.1 Trypanosoma platydactyli | reverse complement strand
CCGCCGCTGGTGCTGTGCGTGCGCGGCTACATCCCTGGCCCCGAGCTCCCGTACATACTTTGCCTGATTTGGGGCCTGACGAACGGCTACTTTGGCGGCATGGCGATGCTTTACAGTACACGCACGCCGTTGCTGACAATGGCTGGTCAACGGTCCATAGCCGCTATCATGTGTAGCCTTTCGCTTCCGATCGGCCTGTTTGTCGGATCGTCCCTGGCGCTTGCGGTGAAGGAAGGACTGGTGAACTGAGTGTAAATATAAGGTTGTCATCAGGTAGTTTGTTATGTTTATTCCCTTTTTTATATATATGTTCTTGCCTACTCTCTCCCAATGCCGCTGTGGAGGTATTTGACGGTCGGTCGTGTGTTCATACATGTCTTATGCTGTGTTGCTGTTGTATCGGGTTTGTTTTTTTTTTCCTCCTCTGCGTTTTTTTTGACATAATCTATGGAGGGGGACGTTGGGATGTTGTTGTTGTTGTTTTGTTTTTTTTTTCCTTTGGCGCCTTTGTGATTGCCTTTGGGATTTGCTTTTTTTTGAGCAGACGGTCGGGATGAGGAAGTCTTTGTCAAGCAGTGTGAAAGATGTAAAGGGTGTTTTTTTTTCCTTTTTTGGGGGGGGAGGGGGGTGGTGGATTCCTTTGAGGTCGCGGGGAAACGAGAGGTGGGTGAAGTATGTGTGGATTCCGCATTGCAGTGTCGCATGGAAGAAAAGGTGAAGGGGGGGGATTTTTTTTTCTCTTGGTTATATACTGCAGTTGCGCTGCGGTGTGGTGGTCCGCTCATTGAAGTCTTTTCTTCTCTGGGAGCTTGCGACAGGAATGGTAGCACCTGAGGACTTCATGGATCGACATGACTACGCCCTCCCCTTCCTTGTTTATCTCCTTTTAAGGAGTAGCCTCCTCTTTGATTAGTGCAAGTTTTTAATTTTCTGAAACCCGCCCTACCCACCATCACCCCCAACCGCCCCGCGCAGGAGGCGGCCTAAAGGCGCTTGCAGCACTGCCGTTTCGTGAGTAATGGAAAGATAGAGAAAACGAGTGACGATGAATTTGGGTGCAGGGCACCGAACTCCTATCAACGGACTCGTGAAGGAAGAAAAAATTGTTTTATTTATTATCTTCTCATCTCGTTCTGAAGGGGTGGGAGGAAGGTAGATACTATTCGGTGGTGGTGGCGGTGGTTATCTTCACTCTTTAGTTTCCACCGGGTTTGTGCTCTTGCTTTGGGATTTCATGTGGTGTGACTCTCGCACTGCTGGTGCTGTTGTAGGGGTCCTCTGCGCCCGTCGACGTGTCTACTACTTGAGTGCTAACATGCACTTTAATGGATTGGGTGCGGGCATTTCTATACGCATGCCGTTATACATGCCTCTATGTAATGTAATGCAAACTCTCTCTTTTTTTTTCTCTTTCTGTGTGTGTATGTATATACATCTATTAATTTATATTTACTTCGCTGCTCGCTGTTCTACTATCTTCTTTTACCCGTTTTTAGTTTCTACATGTGAAATGGAGCTGGTGGTTGTAAGCAGTGTTCTCTCGTAATCCATCCTGTTGCGTTGCGATCGCAGGTATCACTTGCTTTAGCTGTTGGTGGTTTTTTTTTTCCATCCACTTATGCATTGATACATCTATAATGCGATTGTGTGTGTGTGTGTGAGAGAGAGTCTACATCGCCCCTTTCCTTCTCTCTGTCTGTCTGTATCAGTAAAGTGAGTTTGTGTGACGTGCACGCCAGGTTTGTCTCGCACTCCGTGTGTGTGTGTGTGTTTTATCAGCAGCATCGACATTGGCATGGCGTCGGCGACATCCGTCAAGGAGGCCATTTCGCGCTTTGAGGAGGCGGAATACCGCCGCCGCACGAGTGAGATGACGGAAGAGCAGAGGGCCAACGCGCCGCGGGTGGTGGCGGCGGAGGAGGCGCGTGTATTGTTGATTGGGATGTTGCCGCCGATTGTCAAGATGGACAAGGACATAGCAACGCTCATTAACTGCGAACACTTAGGCCTCTCCACGAACTGCATTGAGAAGATCGGCCCCGGGTTGAAGGAGCTGAAGAAGATGAAGGTGCTTTCACTTGGTCGCAACGCCATTCGGAAGATTGAGCAACTTGACATCCCGCAACTGGAGCAGCTATGGCTTTCGTACAACAAGATCGATAAGCTCACTGGTCTTGACAAGCTGAAGAACCTCAGGGTGTTGTACATGAGCAACAACCTGATCAGCAGCTGGACGGAAATTGACCGACTGGCGAATCAGTGTCCAGAGCTGGTCGAAGTTCTTTTTCTTAACAACCCCATTTACAACAACGCCCCCTCTGTGCAAGAGTACCGGTACATGATTCTGCAGCGTCTCACACGGCTGACAAAGCTGGACGGTGTCCCGGTGGACCCGGAGGAAAAGGAAGAGGCGGAGCGGCGCCGCTAAGCAATCGAGAAAATAGAGAGAGCGAGAGAGAAAAGGGGTGGGGGGCGCAAGAGTTGTGGGGGTGGTGGTGAACGGCGTGCCGCGCAGAGCCTGGGGCAGCTAGAGTGTCTGTGGACTGGAAGATGTTTGAAAGCGAAACAATTATAAAGGGGTGATAGGGGAGAGGTAGTGTAGGACGCCGCACTTTCCCAATGCACAGATCTGTGACGCCATGTGTGATAGAATAAACCAACGAATTACCACAAGAATTTGCCCGTGCCTGTACGTGTCTGGTGGAAGCAAAGATGCTAAGCGATTGCCATGAGTATCACAGCCACTCTGTGCCATGTAAACGAGGGAAACGGGGGTGTCCTTTGGGGTGTTGTCCCCATCTGGTAAAGATGTACTCTCACAGAAAACTACCATGCAGTGTGATGTACTGCTCGTAGGTGGTCTGTCCCCATTTCTGCCGTCACACCTGTTTACTCTCCCTGTGTATACCTTACACACACATCCTCTTTTTCTCACTTTTTTTTTTTTCGTTGGCCTTTCTCTCTCTTGTTTCGAGGCACTCATTTTTCTTGCGGAAAACAGGACAAAGTTGTCCCCATGGGGACTCCTTCAAACGCACTGTGGGAGGTTTTTCACGGATGTAAGTTTCAATTTCCCTCTCAGATGTGGAGTACTCCTCATGACGTGCACTGCAAGACTGCTACGTGTTTCCTGTACCCGTGTGGATGCATCAGCGACGACAACCCCATCCTCGGGCCTTTCTAGTTTCTCCTTACCTGCTGCAGCAACTTCAGCCGTCATTTCACCTCCGCCCAATCACGCTGCTTTGGCGCTGTGGGAGCATGTAGAATGGAGCAGTGTGTCTCGAATGAGACGCCGGCCTCGCTCCCGTGCAGTGGAATCAAAGGCAAAGTCCGAAAACGTGAAAGTCAAGACGAATTGCAAAAAGTTTCTTTGTTATCTTTCTGTTTCGGTGACCCTGCAGTGCGCCCAAGCTGTTATTCTTGCCCACGCTGCAACGCTCCTGTCATATCTGTTCTTCTGACACGCCAGATGCGCTACGTGGTGAGGTGTCAGTACTGTCACTCGCCATTCAGCGCTGTATGTGATGAGATGAAGAATCTCTTGGATACTTTGGCGGCTGTCACACCAGTCCAATTGTTGGCAACATACCATAGTGTGGTCAAGGAGTGGCGTTGCTCGAATAAGGAATCAAGGGAAACAGTAGAGAAGGGTGATGCTTAGTATTTTCTTCCAGGTGATGACTGATGATGCTCTTGATGGAGAAACGTCTGGATTGCACCCCGCTGGAGCAGCGTCCCCCGAATGTAGTGGGAATGGGGGAGGTTGAAACAGAGTCAGCAGTCATGTCCTCATCCGGTGTGACCGATACAGAGAATGCTGCGCTCATGAGAGAAAACAGTGAAGTGCTGATAAGAGGGCAACACTGATGGAGTGGTATGGTTTCTTCCCCACTCGTGATGATCTATTTTGGAGAACCCGGGGTGGTGTCCCCGAGGCAGCCCCTTATATTCTTAGAGAAAATAACTGACAACCGCTACTTTCCACGGCGCTGGTCCTCCTCCCAGTAGGGCCTGACGAATCTTGGCGACCCCGCCAACCTTCTCGTGATGGACGGTCTGTCAGAGGACCCTTCGTTTCAGTGTATCGAACAGGAACTGCTTGCACACGGTAGCAAGCGTAGAGGTTGCATCGCTTGTTTAACACGCGACTGGCGGGCGGTATTTCATACCCCCGTTTTACAACATCGAGGAGGACACCACGATGCATCAAATGGTTCGAGAAAGTGGTTTGCATAGCGAAACTTTGGTGATGGAGAACTTACCAAGCATCGCTGTACAATGGAGAGACATGTGGGTGATGTTTTTGCCTCGTCCTTCACAATCCCAGATGGCGCTGGTGCTGAAGAGTGGTTGACGATTCTGCCACGCTCCAGCAACCGGGTGTCTTCTGTGGGGGAATTTTTTATCATCTTCCACCGCACCAATGCGGAGACGGGGACAGCGATGATTGAACTCAGAGTGGAGGCAGTGATGGTGCTGCCGATCTGGAGCACGGAACAAGATGCGTCCTGGAGCTCTGCATTATCTCCGGGATGTCAAGGCGAGACTCACACAAAATGTCAACATGTTGTCGTGTCTGGCGTGACAGTCGTTTGATGATAAGATGCACATATATGGCAAACGCATGTCTCTGCAGGCGCGTTATTACCATGAATTATGCACTTTTGTCTATCTTTTTTTTTTTTTCGTTCGCACGCTTCCGCTCATATTTTATTACTTTTTCTCTTTTTTACGGTGGTGCTGACGATTCTATGCGTGTTCTGTTCTTCTTACTTTTCGTTTTCTCTCTCCCTCAGCCAAGGTAGCTAAAACGAAGAGATGGAGAACTCACCGCTTTTCGTCCTTTCCTCAAGCGACAGTGATCATAGCGTGCGAGATGGGGATGGAGAAGAAATGTGTGGTGAGAATCTGAACGAGGTCGCTTCTCCAACTTCATACATGTACACGGATCTCCGTGTTCTTCCTGATGTCACTGGCGTTACTACCTTGTCCATGGATGAGGTTCTCTTTGGCAAGGAGGGCAACTGCAGTAGTGTGTCGTCACCCCGGCAGCATGTGTGTGCGCGAAAAACTCGTGGGGACTCGTGCGGCAGCTGTGATTCGGTGGAATGGGGAAAAGCGGTGCACCGGAAGAAGGGAGGAGAAAAAGCCGAGCTGAAGGCTGAGAGTCTCCATCTCGTTTCGGTGGAGAAACCAGAGGTGCATGGTGTGGAGTTGATGCGGCTGAAAAGTATGACTTGCGCCGATGTGCGTGCGGTTCTAGAGCCTTTTTTTTGGCAGAGGGAAGAAGCGGCAGAGCTGTTTAACCGGCTGCCGTCTCAGCTCCAACTGAAGGAGGAAATACAAAAGGGTAAGGGGTCGGTCAGTAACGTGGTGGAGAGATGGCGACGCCTGGTGAACATTTCCAAATGGGGTGATGGGAACTCGTCAAAAGAGGATGTTTTGTTTCCTGAAGTGCTTGTTCCACCGGCTTCGGTCCTACTTGGCGTGTCTGGTGCAACATGGCCAGGTGCTGTACCTTCCGACACACGGCAGCTCCGCCCACACCAGATGGATGGTATTCGATTCATGTGGAGCATACTCGCCGAGGGGCCTGTCGGGTTGGTTCCTGCTGTTGGGTGCATTCTTGCACACACCATGGGACTTGGAAAGACGTGTCAAGTGATCATCTTTCTGCATCTCTTCTTGGCAACTCGCAGGCTGGGACGGGGAGGAGGGCGTGGGCAACGGGTGCTGATTGCTGTTCCAAAGTCAATGCGATCTGGATGGTGCGGAGAGTTTGTCACATGGTCCCGTTACTTCCCATTGGCGCAACGCATCACCCCTGTTGTGATTGACGAAAGTGATAGTCGGAACCGCCGGGTAGAGTTGTACAGCCACTGGTGGAGTGAAGGAGGGGTGCTCATTGTAGGGTACGAGATGCTCCTTGGTCTCACAAGGAGTGTGGAAGCGGCAGCAGCAATTAAGAAGAGGATGTTGCAGACAGGGTCTCGTGTGAATGATGCATGTGTGGACCTACTCATATGCGACGAAGCACACAGGCTGAAGTCTGACAAGCTTCAGATATCAGCCGCGCTCCGTAGCCTGCATCCGCTACGCCGCCTTCTCCTTACTGGCACACCGCTTCAGAATCATTTGCATGAGTATTGGGTCATGGTGGACTTCACGGTACACAAGTACTTTGAACAGCGGGGCTTTCGAAACTTCTTCATTGACCCCATTGAGGCCTCGGTGGACAGAAGGGCCACCTCTCGGGAGGTGGCGGCAGCACGTATGAAAACCTTTACATTGATTCAGGAGCTGCGGCATTTCGTTCAGCGCGTCGACAGCTCCCCTCTGCAGAAGGAGCTTCCGCCGCTGCGTGAGTATGTTGTGGTAGTTTCTCTATCAAAGCTGCAGGCAACTCTATACCGCCAATTCCTTCGTGTGGTGCGGCTCAAATATTCCAATTTGAACTTCCTGCAGCTGGTGACGTACGCCAACAAGATATCTGCCCATCCGCAGCTGCTATTCACCGCAGACACCACCTCTACTGGGAGGGAAATCCTCAATGATGGCAGTTCAGATGAACAGGATAAAAACAGTGAAGACGACAACGACAAGGAGGATGGCAGGGGAGGAGAAAGAGACAAAAATACCGGGAGAAAAGGAAGGAGTAATGGGTATCCGGAGCTTTGCCGCCCTCCTGACGGCTACATCCCTGTTCCAGAAGATGGAGCAAAGCTCCACGTTGCGATGATGATCATCAGGGCGGCGGTGCTGCAAGGCGAAAAGACGTTGCTATTTAGTTTATCAACGAAACTTCTTGATCTTTTCCTAGACATCATTGCTGAAATGAACCTTCGCTGGAAGCAGGATGGGTCGATGCCACGCCCCATTACCAGCTGCCGGCTGGACGGCAGTTGCAGCAGCAATGAGCGGGAAGAGGTGCTACGCTCGTTTGCCTCAGAAAATGGTGCGGATGTGTTTCTACTTAGTATGAAGGCGGGTGGTGTGGGCATCACCATTACCTCTGCTACGCGCGTTATTCTAGTTGACTCGGGTTTCAATCCTGCAGACGACAGACAGGCTATAGGTCGCGCGTACCGCTACGGGCAGATGCGACCCGTATTTGTTTACCGCCTTCTCTGCTACCAGACGCTGGAGCACCGCATGCTCAAGCAGAAGCTGGCCAAGGAGTGGCTCTTCCGTACTGTTGTTGAGGAGGCGTCCTTGAAGCGTGATGCACTCAGCGGTCTGCGGTTACAGTCCATCTTTGAACTCCTTGGTCACGAACGTTCTTTTTCAAGTGGAGCGCCTGTTGTGACGGAGGCGCAACGGAATTCAACCGCGGCCATCACCTTAGAAGACCGCGTTCTCGCTGATGTGGCAGCGAATATTGTTTATGCTGAGTCGCATGAAGTCTTCCTGCAGCATGATGATCTAGAGCAGTACGGCGAGGAGGAGAGGTTCTTCTACAAGGAATACCAGAAGAAACGACTATTTAACGTTGACACCACTGCTCGAGAAGGGAATGATAGATGGCATCGGCTTAGAAAACAGCCGGAGGAACACCAGCAAGATGTGACAATGCAGGCGAAGTCACTCACGGCGCTGGTAGACAACATCATCCGCTGTCGTGCGGAAGACGATTCTACGTTACGTCACCTGCTGCGCATGATGGGCGTCCGTGTGGATACGGGTGGCAGTGTCTCTGTTGCAAGTGTGATGGAGCAGACAAAGAGTGAGGAGCGAGAGGGGAAAATGGAATTAAAAGTGGTGAAGAATGGGAGAATCGACGAAGGCGCTTCGTCACCGAATCAGAAGAAGGTTTTACGAACCGAGACAGCACCTCGATTTCAAGCAATGATGTTGGACGACGGTGAGGACTCCGTTGCTGTTGTTGCTGATTTTTCTGCTGCTTGTGGCAGTGGTAATGGTGGTGGGGAGGCCGGTCGCAATGCGCCTCTTGTCAATCCCTCCACGTACGAGCCGTTAAGGCCCGGTCGCACCGCCCGATGCGCCATTCTGATAGATGATGATGATGATGAGACCTGATTCGATGGGCTGTGGCCTCTCTCTCTGTTTGAGGAGCGTGGGGGCGGTGGTGAGTGATAGCTGTGGGTGCGAAAAAGAGCAGTGACACCAATGCAGTTATAAGAAGGGAGGTGAAGTGAGAAGGGGTGTGTGTGTGTGTGTGTTGGGGGGGGGGGTGTTGCGTCTATGAGCAATAGAGAATGTGAATTTAAACCGAATAAATAAAGGAGGGGAAGGTGATATCAACAATCACAGAAAAAAAAAACGTGGGGAAGCAAGCACGCGTGACGAAACGATTTCTCCGCGCCACTTCCTCCCGTTCTTGATTTATGCTCCGAGTCTCCGCGGAAACTTGTGCTTTATTTTTATATTTTCTTTTCCTTTACTGCATTTCGGTTTTTTGTCATGATGATGGTGATGATGCTGCAGGGCTGTGCATCTTCCTCTCCTTCTCTTCACTTACGGTGCCTTTAGCGTGTGCTGCTGTGGACGTCTTGTTCAGTGGGGGGGGAGCGGGCGGGAAGGACATTTCCCCTAACCCACTCACCCCAGGGGAAAGAAGAAGAAGAAGAGAAAGGAGGTGGCGAAAAAAGAGGGGTGGGTAGCAGTCATAACGTGTGACTAGAATGGCATCGTCAAAGCGACAAGAGGTGCCTGAGATTTCCCCACTGGATGATACGGGCATTTTGCAGCAGTATTTTCCCTTAAAACCCCCGCTGGTTGCGTGCCTCGTGCGACATCTCAACCGCGACATGGAGGAGGTCATAACACCACCAAGCATCGAGCAGTGTGTCGTCGAGCTACAGTCTTACTTTCAGCCCTGGATCGATGCAATCCGTGTGGTTGACAGGTGTCTCAATGGAAGCAGATTGCAGCTACAGTTCGGAAAGGCTATGGATATCAATTCTGGCGCAAGCTCCTCACTGCTTAATGTGTACATCTATGCAGTTGACCAGGTGTATTCGCGGCCCCGCCTGTTGGCGCACGTCGCACGGGAATGGCGCACGCTGTTGGAGAAATCGAACCGGGAGGGAAGCTGTTTGGTCATGCTCTATCATCAGGACCTTGTGGACGCAGCAGGTGTCAGCGCGCGGCGAGCGTCTGGCATGGAGAGTGGGAATGCAGTCAAGAAACTGGATCAAAGGAAGGCTGATGCGGCGGCAGCAGCATTGGAACCATACTTCGAGGAGCTCAAGGCACTCAAATTTGCGCCGCATCAGATGTGCACTTACCTGCCGAATGAAGCACCCATTCGCGTTGTGGAACGGTTGCGTGTGGCGTACGGGGAGCGAGCACAACAACTGTCGAGTGTTTTCGACCAGGTGCGGCGGCAGCGGCAGCCCAAGAGTATAGACAGTGGTGCACTGGATGCGAAGCCCCTGCGGAAAAGCTGGCGTGAAGGATACGACTTGGCGCTGCACTTCCTGCAGTTTGGCGTCGTAAGCGAGGCAATGGCTGTGTTTTCAAGGATGTTTCATCTGTATTATTGTCGATCGGAAGACTACAGCTTCGTGACAAAGAGTGGGACGATGGAGCAGTTGGGAAAAATGCCGAATATGTTTGATCCTTCTGAAACCCCGCTTGGGAGTGATGGTTATCCCCTTGTGTTCGATGATAGTGCAGAGCTGGCAGAGGGTTTGTGTTTTATTGCTGCAAGTGAGATAACATGTGCGCTTCTGCTTGGGCGACATGAAGCTGCATTTACTCGCTACAAATCCCTCTTACAAGTGGTGTGGGAGAAGTTCACGGATGAGGCAACCTTCAAGATTACTGATGCACGGGCCCTTTTCTTCCTACTGCGCTGTGCCCTCTCAGCGATGCAGCTGAACTGGGGATTCGGGAATGTGAGCGGCAGCAACATCGGCATGCTGGCGTCCCCGATTCGGTGGGATGTCAGGGCTCACCCCTCTATTGTAGTACAACGCATGCAATCGCAGCACGCTAGTGCTTCATCTCCTGATGATCCTTCTTTGAGCTCGGATTTGGACTACCGCGTTTCTATCGCATCACCTAAATGGAACTGGGGGCGTCTGGCTACTCCAATGCAACACGTGCAAGATGCTGAGGAAAGGCTGAAGGAAGAAGCATCTCATGTAGCGGTTTCCACGGAGCGATTGGAAGAGCTGTGTGACGTACTCGGTGTAACGTGGATGAGCGGGGTGAATTGGATGCACCGCCTGTGTGCTAAACTCTCCACAGACGCTCAGGGGTTTCTCGTCGATTTGGGGGAGATTCTCGGCTATCGTGAGACGGGCGAAGTGGTTGTTAGAGCGGAACCAGAAACTGCTGCTGCTGCCGCAGTGTTTGGCATGCCAGAGCTCGCTTTGGTATCAGCTTTTACGTCACTGTATCGTACACTCATTGAGGTAGCTGCCCTCGGCTTCGGTTTGGTAAACAGTCGACACCTCGAACATGCGTTCTTCTATAAATTGGCATTGTCCTATCGTGTAGAATCCCCCGCTGTCACAGCCCAACTGTGCCATCACCGACTTATTCCCTTTTTCTTGGCGAATGGCTGGCTCCAATTGCAAACAATTGTTCATCGTCTCTATGTGGGGTCGATGGACCTCGTCATTCAAGGCCGTGAGGAAAATGGTGAAGTACCACTTACGAACGCTGAGACAATTGCGTTGAAGGAGTCGTTGTTGCACATAATTGGAGCGCTTGGCGAGCGTGGCGATCTTCAATGGGAGCTTGGGCTCCTCTGCGGGACGCGGTCTCCAGCGAAGTGTTGGTGGAACCGTCTGAAGCGGATTGACCGCGAATGGAGCTGGCGTAGGTCAGATATTGAAAAGGTTGTAGAAGAAAAGGAACGTAAAGTAGAAAATGAGGATGATGCGCCATATTACAGTCTTTCTATTTTACTGAAGGACACACGTGTATTTTGTCTGCATTGTGATTCTTTAGAGGAAGGTTCACCCGAATGGTCAGGCAATCCTGCGTCTGTTTTTGCTGCATCTGGCGGGCTCCGTGTGAACCTTGGTGAGAAGGTTCTTCTTTGCTTTGAAGCGACATGTCCCGTCAATTTGCTCGAGCACGAGGCGGAGGAACCGCAGCGAGGCGGCCCTCCCTACACTCTTACTGCAACGCTCGTATCAAAAAAGTCGTGGGGAGACTCTAACGAAGCTACACACGTAGTTGATGTTAGCGAAAAACTGTCCTCCTCCTACGATGAAGAGAAGCTGCAGCTGCGCTGGACGTGGGAGTTTCAGCCATGCCGTGCGGGTGAGTATTATCTTCGCTGCATTACTCTGACGGTGGCGGAAACAAAATTGGTGTATTTGCATTGTGAGGCGACCGCACGATCGCCTGGTAGAAATACTTCCAATATCTCTGTTGGTTCTTCCTTTATTGGTGACTCTGGTATGATAGGACCTCCACCCTGCCTCATTTCCGTGCCGGAGCCAGATATAGGCATCAAGCTGCGTGTGGTTCCACCTGAGGAAGAGCATTGCTTTCGAGACACCCTAACTTTTTTTACTCTGCATGTGGACGTGGAGCGGCCGTTGTACTTTCCGTGTGGTGGTGCCGACAGAGATGAAAAGGCGGTGGGCGATGTTGGCTGCAAGTACTGTCGAATGGAAGCGCCAAACCTCTTGAATTCAATTCTCACGGAAGCAGCTAATCCTACTTCTGTTGGTGGTGGCGGTGGAAGTGGTACATCGGCCTCTCCTTCTATTTTTAAATTCGCAAATGCACCATGGGATTTTCGCCGCTCGATTGCAGAGATCACATCACCACTAGATCCGTCCACATTGGCATTCATTTGTGTGGATCGCCCCGGGCGAGGTGATTTGTGTGGCTTCTCCAAGACAATCCAGCTCTTCACGCATTCACTGTCAGGTATTCAGAAGGGAGCTCGGGTGCATTCAAATATGCATGACGCTTTTATAAGTGACGGGAAGGCAAAGTTTATCTCTGATGTAATAACCTTCAAAGACGATACAACTGGGGTGTCGACCAGCATTCCGTTTGACGAAGAGTTTGTCATGTCACGTCTACCGCCGCTCGTTTGCGAGCGGCGAGTGGATGACCGGGCGACCCAAGAGGGTAGCGCCTATAATAAAGATGCGGAGAGTCAGAAGTTGACTTCAATGCGACTGGAGGGCAGTATTCTACCTCCCTTGAGGTACCAGACCTGCTTCAGGATACGCCTCAATGAGTCTGGTGAAAAGATAGAGAATTGCGGTGGTTTGCCCGAGGCGACAAGCCTGCAGTGCCTGCTTCCAGTTCTTCCAGTCTTCATGTCCACTGTTGGGGGGTGCTCAAAGGTGTCGCTCTGCTGTCGACGTAACATGGAGTCGTGTTCTACCAGTGTTTTAGTCCCGTTTCAACTCTCCCCCGCCTTCAAAGTTCAGTATTCATTCAAATGCTTCCAAGGTCGTGTCTACTGTCTTGTGCAGGCTGAGAACATACTCAACAGAACTTCACTGTGGTTGCGCGGTGCGCTGCTGGAGCTGATGGACTCTAAACGATATTACGAACTTTCTCGGGTGTCCTCCACACATAAACGTCTCATGATGCGCGAGTGGAAGCCGCACGAGAAGGTGCATTTCTTCTTTGAATTGATGCCCAAGCCTGAATCACACTCCCATGAGGAAGAGGTGCTGCATTCTGTGAGGCTGCAGCTTCTTTACTCCGATTGGTCTGTTGCAGAAGGGTGCAAACCGGTGGAAGATCACATTCTTCGCTCAATAACCCCCTCATCTGTCGCCACTTCGGAAGACGGTGTGAACCCGAATAGATCGGATGGCAGCAATGATATACTAACCCCAATTGATGACTCTTTACACCCCCTGAGTGGAGACTCGTTTGGAAGCAGCGTATCTGGTGCCTTGGTTGAGCCCATCAGGCGGCATCCACGTATTCGTTACGACACTGCTCAGCTGGAGGAGCTCTGTGCCACGTGCAACACCTTTAACGGGCCGGTTGGGACCTTCACGTCTAAGCATTCATGTCTGTTTAATGTCAACATATTTGTGGACACACACCATCCAGCCAATCAAGGAATTCACGTGACCCCCGTTTCTGTTTCTGCCGGTGATTCGGCCATATCTTGTATTGGTGGTGGTGGTGGTGGTAGTGCATGGAAGCAGAGTAGTGTTGTTGGTAGAGTTGAAGAGGGGCCAAAATCCATGAGAGGGCTGTCGGTTGATCTGCCCGGTGGCTTTCTCTTTTCTGTTGGGGAACCTATTCTTTTTTCTGTTATTCTGGAGCCGCTTGCACACAACTGGCCAGAGGATTGTGCCTGCGAAGAGGAGTTTCTGATTGCGTTCAAAGCAGACGCCGCGGCGTGGTTTGTCGTAGGAAGGCAGTGGATGCGCCGCACGTTGTCAATTATGGATGAAGAGACACTGTATTTTACTGCAGTGCCGGTGCCACTGTCTCCTTCACCGACTGAGCGAAATGAGGATGCATTCAGAAGGCCGCAGTCGCAACGTCAGTTATGGTGGGATGTGGCAACGCCTACAGTTGAGATTTACTGGACGTCGCGCGACAAAGCGACGGGTGGTGACACGTGCGCATCAGGTGCTGTGGTGCCGATTGAAGTGGTGCAGTTCCGCACATTCATGCGCATTCAGCACTGAGGAGGAGGGAACCAAGGGAATCAGAAGATGTCTCATGAGCTACACATAAACTCTCAAGGAGAGAGAGAGAGAGAAAAAAAAATGATATGTGTGTATGTATGCATGTTTGTGTGTCTGTGTCTTGCCCTTTATTTACGTTTCGCATACATGTACTTTCCTCTCCCTCTCATTCCTGATGCGCAAAGGCACATTGAAAGGCACATACATACTACAGGGAAATAAAGGGGTGCTTGGATATTGCGTCCGGTATCCGGTGATGCTGCGTGTGTGCGAGATTCTCTTCGTGACGGTGCATTCGCCGCGCGGACTGCCCTTTCAGTTAAGCGCCGATGAGGCGATCTCCCGAGTGCGACAAAAGTACAGCGGTCGCTGGTTTGGTGCATCACAGGAGTTTTTGCATCTCGGTGCGCCCTCCGCGGAATTTCTTCCCTTTTACTTCTGTCAGGGCAGTGTTCGCGGTACCTTTCGTGGCACTGTGAGTTATAGTGACGCGACAACGGACCCAAAGGGCGGCGTTCACAGCAGTACCCGCCAGGTGACAACGGCCCCACAGCTGCTGCAGAGCACATTTGAACCAAACCGGACGCAGATATACGCTGGGTATAAGTACAATATCCGTCATATTCACAGTGCGCTGCGTAATGAAGAGAACCCACTGCATATGTGCAAGATGAGCTTGGTGGATATAAACGATGCGTATGTCAACCTCTTTGAGCAGTCCACAACAACACTGAAAGTGTTTCTAGAGGCGGAGGTGAAGCAGCAGGCAGTGGAGACGGCACGGGCGATGATTCGCTCTTACCACCCCGGGGCTTCCTCCATCCATGTGGAGTTCCTCGACTTGCAGATACGAATGGTGAATGTCACACCAGTCTTTGTCTCGTGCTATATCGTGAAGGCGCAGTACGACGCACAGGAGTACACGCTGTACGTCAGTGGCACAAACGGAAGGGTGGCTGGGCCCTTCCTCCTCAACCCACTCTACGCCGGGCGCCTTTCTGCGATAGGTACACTACTCGTCTTCATGTTGCTGTCGCCGAGCAAGACAACAGGGTTTTTTCTCGGCTCACTCTTCTCGATACCTGTGTACTACTTTGCATTCTATGTAGCGAAAATGTTTCCGTCTTTTCGCCGCGATTTATTCCGTTTGCAACGACAACGGCTGCGCTCGAAGCACGAGGATGGAGACCGCACTGGCTTCCGTCCTGATGTGAACTCGAAGCGCATCGACGAAGAGTATAGGCGATCATCGTATTGGGACACACATGCATTCCAGAACCACACTCACTCTAGTTCCGGTCCCGTGAGGGATCCACGTGGTTATTACGCGATGCTTAGGCTCACAGGAACCGAGTCGGTGAACGAGATCCGCTCAGCGTACCGCAAGCTCGTGCTGACGGAGCACCCTGACGCAGGTGGATCAACCGAACGCATGTCTAAGTTGAACGAGGCGTACCGCGTCCTGCGCGATCCGAAGCGGCGTGCAGAGTACGATCGAAGCATGTGAAACGCTCGCGGAAACAAATAAAAAAAATTTTTTAAGGCTCCTTCCCCCACTTCCTTTTTTTTATTTGTTTTGAGTGGCAGCACCGATGACCATGAGTGGTGAAATATGTCACTTGGGGAAGGGGGGGGGGGGAGTCTTTCTGTTCTGCTGGAGTGGTGATTCTCCCATGTGTTTGTGCACACACGCACGTGCATGTGCGGAGATCTCTCACTGTTCTCTTCTTTCGCCCCTTCTTCTAAGGAGTTTGCTGATCACAACGAAATAAAGCTGAAAACCCGATAACTGCTGCGTAAGTAAGTGGTGACAAGCAAGGATTGAAGTGATTTTCACCCCTACCTCCAGTCCCTATCCCCCTTTAAAATTCACCAGTCGCAAGATGACAAATGAGAAAGAGGGGAAATGCTCTATGAAGCGACTTTTGCAGGGAACTGCTTGGGAATGGAGATGGTGGTCTAATGGGTTTCGTGAGGCAAAGTTCAACTTTGGTCTTGCATTCGCCATCATGTGTGTGCTTGTGGTGATTCTCGGCAATGTTATTCTTCTTATTGCCTTGAACTTCTGGCTCTCGATCTTTCCGCAGGAGGAGATGCAAAGCAATTCTAGCCAGATTGCTGTACAGGTGATTGTATGCTGTCTACTCGTCATATCATTTTTTTTCATCGCTCTCCTATACGTTCTGTTGTACGGTGTGCGTCCCCTCTGGCGTGCTCTTGCTGATACGAATCGTATTCGTGGACCGGCTTTCCGACTGCTGCTTCTGTTTGGATCTGGTGCGACAAATGCGTTTACTGGTGTTTTGGCTGTGTATTCCATGTCGCATACACCAGAGTTTGTCCAGGCGGTGCTTTTAAGTGTTATTCCGTTCTGTGCGCAGGTTTGGACGTACCTGTTGGTACCCGAAGAGCGTAAACGGCGTTATTTTTCTCTCACTCTAATGGCATCCCTCATTTTCTGTGTTGCTGGTGTGTTGCTGTCGTCGCTCTCTTCCTTTATTAACACCTCTGGGACTGGAAAGACAGCGCCATGGGAATGGGCACTTATATACCTCGCAAGTGCAGTTATATTTGGTCTCTGGTGTGTCGTGCAGCGGTTGTACCTTGATGCAATCATGTTTCGCCCCACTGGAGAGGCTTCAGCACCCACCTCAGGTGGACTGCAGGTTGTGGATGCGGCCAGTTCCTCATGCCGAGTGACTCAGGTGTGTCCTAAGCCGGTCTCTGGTTATAATAATAATACTAATAATACTAATGGTGGTGATGTTGCTTTCTGTGACGTGAATGTGCCATACAACGGGAATTCTTCACTGGAGGATGCACTTCTTCTTGGGCAGCGCGAGTGGGGAAAGCAGAACGAGGATGACTTTGCTGCAAAGACGGTGCTCCTCCTTGTCGGCATTCTGTTCCAGACACTTCTGTCGTTTGCCTGCCTTCCGGTTGATGCGATTCCTTGGTTCGGCACATCGCAGAGCGTCACCGATGCATGGTATGGGTTCCGTCGGTCATGTGACTTCATCTTTGAGTCGTGGGATAATGTGCAGTACGGCATGCTGCACACCCTTGGATACTTCATGAGTTTCGTCGGCTGCACATACCTCAACGAACGATCCCCCACGCTAGCCTCGGTGGTACTGCAGCTGGCTGGCCCCATCACAAGCCTTGTGCTTATCATTGTGCCGCAATGGGACGTATACGGCGAGCATGGTACTCTTTGGCAGAAGGTGGGTGGAGTCCTCCTCCTGTTGGTGGCAGGACTGTTCTATCATGTGTGGGATCAGGCCTCTCTCGAGGAGATGCTCCATGGGCGGGAGGAACGACAACAACAGGAGCCGCAAGAAGAGTTATTCAGGACTGAGAAGGGAATGCCAACTAATGCGCCATAACACACTTCAAACGTGTGTGTTGCCGAGGCCGACATTGAAGGTGCAAGACGTAAATTCCGATTTTTTTTTTTTTTTCGTTTTACTTCGTGTTTGTTTGGGTTTTTTTTTTGTCTGTGTGTTTTGTTCTTGTCTTTGATATGTACTGGCGTACTACATGCGTTCATCCCCACCCAACCCCCTTCACGAACACGCAGACGGCTTTTTTTTTTTTGAAGTCGCTTTTTTTTTATCATCATCATTCATGCACTTATCCCTCTCGTTAGCAGCTGCTGCTCCGTATCACGTGGACGGAGCAGCAGCTGCACGAGAGTAAACTGATTAGACGAAAGAAAAGCGTGTGGGTAAACCTCTTTAACAGTTTAAGTTGAAGGAGAGAACGAATGAGTAGGTGATATGTGTTGGCTGAAGCAAAATGTCTGATCTAACATTAACGTGTTGGTGTTGAGAGTGAAAATATAAAAGTGTGCATTCATGCCTCTCCGTATGTGTGTGTGTGTAGCCTCAAGAGGAGGCCTCAGTGGCTGGGTATCTTGCAACTTTATTCGCCTTGAAGGAGCGGTGCATCTCGGCAGACGACAGTCTTTGCCTTCTTGTTTGTGTAAAGGGGGCATTCGGCACTCCGAGTGTTCCCCTCTCTATTATTATTGCTTGCATTGCCTGGCTCTTGCTGCAGTGTCCTTGTCTCTTTTCCTTCCTTTTCCCCATATCGTTGTCTTTTCTCTGCGAATCTACTGCAGCAGTTCTTCCGAAGCGTCCGTTTGATCCCTTCAAATGAACGGCTCTCAAAGGACACGTGATGAGCGACTTATCACCGATCGCTTTTCCTCCGCTGGTGTTTCCGCCATCGCTGCGGTCTCAACCGAAGCAGCTGCAGTAGCGATGGCGATGACCGGTGATCCGAGCGACACTACAGAGGCGCGTGTGACGGGCAATGATGATGTGGAGCTAGCGTATGGCAGTGCCTTCTACCTCCAGGAGGAGTATCTGCAGCGTCTTCGCCGGAGAGACCGTCATCAACATCATGGTGGTAAATCGGCAGAGCGCGACGGTGATGATGATGATGATGATGATAATCACAATAATAATAATGATAGAGCAGGTGATGGTAGAAGTGCACATTTCAGGGATAAAGGAAGATGGACACAGCAGCAGGAAGCGGAACTTGTCGTTGACAGGGAGCTACAGCCGCTCTTCTTTCGCCTAGGGGTGGACTTCCCAGCACTACCACCTCCAACAGCAGATGAAGAGGAGGCGGGGGATGGCTTGCCAGCTATTATTGCAGCTCATGAGGCCAACTCTGACATCATCATGCCGGTGGTCAGTACAACGTGTCGACTAGCGCAGAGCGCCACTAAAGGCAGCGCAGCATTGGTTTTTCTCAAGCGTCAGCAAGAGATAGAGCGCACCACGCGGGAAGCCATGGATACAAGTAAGTCTGATCTCACGCGGCTGTTACGTAAAGGGGAAGACGGACAGGAGTTGGTTGACGCGGTGTCGCACAAGGAGGGTGGTACGGATAGCTGGTGGCACAGCGCAGGTGACAGGATGGAGGAGGGTGATGAGGCAGAGATGCTGCGCCGCAAGGTGCGTAGGGAACAGACTAGACTTCAGACCCCCATGTGTTCGGCGGCGTCTGCATCGGCCGCTGTGGCGAAAGTGGAGGAAAAGGATGATCGCTTACGACACCATACGGAGGTGCTTCGCAAGCGTCAGGAAAAACTTAACCGCTTGCATGATGCGAAACAGCGGCTTGAGGAGGCTGTTGGACACACCAATGAATATGGCGTAAGTCGCATTGCACTGCTGACAATGCAGCAGCAGTTGCCTATTTTCCGCTGCAAGGAAGAGCTGCTTCGCTGCATCGGGGAAAACCCCGTCACGATTGTTGTTGGTGAGACTGGAAGTGGAAAGACCACGCAACTTGTGCAGTACCTTTACCATCGTGGCTACACTCGAGGGGGTGGCATTATTGGCTGTACGCAGCCACGACGCCTTGCAGCCATTGGAGTAGCACGTCGCGTGGCGGAGGAAATGGGCTGCGCACTCGGCACACGAGTGGGTTACGCCATTCACCTTGATGATTGCACAACAGAGGAAACCGAGGTGAAGTTCATGACAGACGGTGTTCTACTCCGTGAGGTGGTGCGTGACGCCGATGTAAGCAAGTACAACGTCATTGTTGTGGATGAGGCACATGAACGCTCCGTCAACACAGACGTACTGCTAGGTGTGCTGCAGGCAGCCGTGCGTCACCGCTCGGATTTGAAACTCGTGGTGATGTCTGCCACCATGGACGTTGTGAAGTTTTCCAAATTCTTTGGGAACGCACCACTCTACGAGATTCAGGGACAGACGTTCGACGTGGAGGTGCGGTACGCCGCAGCACCCGTGGATGATTATGTAGCGGAGGCGGTGTTTCGTGTCTGTCAGTTGCATGTGCAGATGCCGCTAGAGGGTAAACATGACATTCTTGTTTTCATGACAGGTCGCGATGATGTTCTTGGTGTGTGTGAACTGATCCGGCGGCGACTGCAGGAGATTGATTCCAAGTGGCTCGACACGCTGCTCGTACTACCGTGTCTATCAGAGGCATCAAATGTCACTAGCTCTATTGGTGTTCTTGACGCCGCACCGCCTGGTATGCGAAAATGCGTCGTTGCCACAAATGTTGCCGAGACGTCCCTGACGATTGATGGGATTCGTTACGTCATCGACTGTGGGTTCATGAAAACCAACGTGTTTCGTCCAAAACTTGGGATGAACACACTGCAGCGATATCCTGTCTCTCAGGCGCAGGCAAATCAGCGAAAGGGGCGTGCCGGTCGTACGACGACGGGTGTTTGTTTTCGTCTGTACACAGAGGCGCAGTTTGTGGACGAGATGCTTCCAAGCAGCGTGCCAGAGATCCAACGAAGCAGCATTGACAGCGTGGTGTTGCTTCTCAAGAGCATTGGTGTATTGTCCCTTGTTGACTTTGATTTCATGGACCCGCCTCCTGTGGCAAACATTAGGCGCAGCATGTGGCAGCTTTGGGTCTTCGGACTTCTTGACGACAGCGGCGCCATCACGGTGGACGGCAGACACGCACTAGAGTTTCCGCTCGCACCGTCACTGGCGAAAGTTCTCATTGAGAGCACCGCTCGGGGCTGCGCAGTGGAGGCGGTCCGTGTCGTGGCGATGATCTCAGCGGACCCCAAAGGACTCTTTGAGCTTCCAAAGGACAGTGAGGAGACGGCGCGACAGCATCACAGTCGATTTTACGCTAATGAGTCTGATCACCTCACACTTCTTAACGTGATGTCACGTTTTCTTGACAATGGCAAGTCGCGCCAGTGGGCGAGGGATCACTTTCTGCACGTCCCCACACTACTGCGTGCCTGTGAGGTGCAGCAGCAGCTACTTGAGCGACTGCGGCAGATGAAACTCCCTATTCTTTCGTGCGGACAAAAAAGTCTTGATCATGTGCGGCGCTGCGTGGCGAGTGGCTTCTGTCTGCAGTCTGGACGCCGTTCGAGCACCAACTGGAGTGAGTATCGCCCCATGCTCAATATGGGGGTCACATGCCACATTCACCCTTCATCCGCTGTGTGTGCGCGCGCAGAAATGCCGCTTTATGTAGTCTATCACGACCTCCTCCTCACCACGCGCGAGTATCTTGTGGTGGTAACTGCTGTGGAGCGCGACTGGCTCATTGAGGCGTCACGTGGAGTTTTCTGTGCTAAGGGAACGACGCAACGAAGAGCGATAGTGGCACCTTTGGCTGGAATGGCAACACCAAAACCGATCACCACAAGAGCCGGAGCCACATCATTGTTGGCACCGGCCTTCACATCCTTCGGTGAGACCCGCACGGTGGCATCAGCTGGATTTCCTGAAAGTGCAAGCGGTGGTACCTCCCTGGCACATGGGAAACAGCCGGTTATGATTCCAAGGCCAAAGGCGACGATGCTACCCTCGAAGCGAAGACGTAACATCTGAGAAGCCTTGATCTTTTTTGTTGTTGTTATTGTTGTTGTTGATTATAATCTGCATGCGCGCTGGTGTCCCTCTAATGTGTAAGATGCATGCCCGTGTGCATGCATCGCTTCATATTGCAGTGGAAGAAGCGGGGGGTACGATCAGTAGCCTTCTCTGTTCTTTTCTTGTCTCTTGGCAGGGCCTATCTGCCCGTAGCAGTGAGCGTGTGAATTTTCAGTAGTAGTAGTAGTAGTAGTAGTAGAAACTCCCTCGTTTGTAGTAATGGGTTTTTTTAATTTCTTTAGTCTCTCACGCGAAATCAACCTGAAGCAGTTGTTTAGTTACCCTGTGTTCATATGGCAGATCCCGTGCGGGGGATCTTCTATCGACAAGCAGGGGAAACTCACTCTTGGCAGCGCGGCTACAAAAGATATTCAGGCCACAAGAAAATTTTTGGACAACAACTGCATGCATCGCTACATGATCTTAAACTTCTCCCCGTTGACGATGGATCTTGGGGAGGCTTTCCTGTATGGCGAGTTGGTAGATTGCTCCAAGCAGTCTCTTGAGAACTTTAGCCTGTTAATAGAACTGTGCTTTACCATCACTAAGTGGGCACTTATGGGCGATAACGAGAACGATCACCGTGTGGTATTAGCTTTTTTTGAAGAAAGTAGCAGCATCCCACACCCAAACTATGCTGCTATGATCGCGACATGTTATCACATCTTTTCTGGAGGCAAATCTAAGGATGGGAATTGCATCTTTGAGTTTGTAGAGAAACAGTTGAGCATTTCTCGAAGTAGATATCATGCAGCGTCACAGGAGAACTACGTAAAGTACTTCCAGTTGCTTCTTTTAATACCAACGTTGCCGACCACACGGAGACGGCGCTTGACGCAGGTGTCGCTGCAGAACATGAAGCTGCGAAAGGGAATCGAGTTGGACCTTTACATTGAAAACGAGGGTACTGTAAGTGTCTTCAACGACCCTCTCGCATGGGAGGTGGATTCTACCACTTTGCATTTTTCGCTCGATACGGATGTGTGCCTGTTGGGAGACTTTTCCATCGCGCTGATGCATCATAATCCGCTGACGAAGACACGGTGTGAAAAGGCGGATGTGCTGAAAAAGAGTCAAGTGCTAGTGCGGTATGCATTCAGTACCATCTTCTTCCAACAGAAGACTCATCACATCTATGCACGTGATATGGACTACAGAGAGCAAAATGTCTTCCCTGATGACTTCTGCATGGTGCTGCACTTAACTGAGTCAACCCCACGTGATGGAGATACGATATATATCGAACAGCTGACGCAACGCATTGAACAGACCCCAAAGCATCATCAATTTCTACGTGGTCCCGATCCCTTAGAAGCAACACGGTTGCACAATCGCAGCCCGAGTCCAAGGAAGGAGGATAACTTCCATGGCGGTGTCTACTACCGGGCTGACGGAGTCTATCGCCACGGAACCAGCACGTCTAGAGAAAGCATGGAGCGTTGTGTTGTGCGGGGGGTGTCATCACTCGGTCAGCCTCTCCTCGAGGAGGAAGAGCGCCGTTACCAGGATGACGATGAGCTGGCCTCCTCGGTCGACCTCATGCAGGAAGAGGAACAGCAACAGCAGCCTGATCTCTCTTCCCCTCCGTTAAGACTCCCGCCACCGCCACCACCACCGCCACCATCTGGGAAGGCACCACCACCACCGCCACCGCCACCATCTGGGAAGGCACCACCACCACCGCCACCGCCACCATCTGGGAAGGCGCCACCACCACCGCCACCGCCACCATCTGGGAAGGCGCCACCACCGCCAC
This sequence comes from Trypanosoma platydactyli, assembly GCA_030849675.1. Taxonomy (NCBI): domain Eukaryota; phylum Euglenozoa; class Kinetoplastea; order Trypanosomatida; family Trypanosomatidae; genus Trypanosoma; species Trypanosoma platydactyli. The sequence continues at coordinate 58,679 of JASANU010000842.1, read as the reverse complement.
CACCACCATCTGGGAAGGCACCAACATCGGTGGAGGTGTCAACGACGACAAACACAACTGCCTCTACACTAACTCCTGCGTGCCCTGCTCTAACAAAGTCGGCGCCACTGCATTCGGTTCAAGCAGTGCCCAAGCTAAAAACTTTCTTTTGGAAAAAACTGCCCCGTTCGATGGGGATATGGAGTCATGCTGACCCTGCTCTTCACGAGGGTGTCATCGATGAGAAATTTTTATTGGCTATGTTTGAGATACGAAAGAAGGTGATACCATTGGTCCCCTCCAACAGCTCGCCAAGGCAGCAAAATACGAACACTATTCGAAGTGGTGTCTTTGTTGGCCAGCGACAGCAGAACATTGCCATATTCCTGAAGAAACTAAAGATACCTGTGGAGGAATTGTCTCAGGCGCTGTTCGAGTGCAAAGACGAGTTACTGCCCTCTGACGCGTTGGAGTCGCTCCTCGGTATCATTCCAACACCCGAGGAGGTGGGGGTGCTCAGAGCTGAGCGTGCTGCAGGCAACGTTGTCTGGACAGATGTCGAGGAGTTCATGTACAAACTCTGTACTACTGTGACCGATTTGCGTGAGCGTATTTCTCTCTGGTTAGCCGCTAATAGGACAGAAGATCTGGTGGCATTCACCGAGGAGCGGCTTGATTTGATTGGGAAGGCATTGGAATCAGTGACCAGAAAGAACTCCATGTTTGTCGCACTGCTTCACACCATCCTGTCCATTGGTAACTTTATGAATCGTGGTAGCTCTCATGCGAACGCCCCCGGATTCCGTCTTGAAAGCCTGAATCAAATGAACTTTGTCAAGGCTGTGGACGGAAAGACAACAATGCTGGAGGTCCTTGTCATCTCCGTTAGGGAACGGAAGCCAGAATTACTACGCTTCGTGGAAGAGACGGAGTGTATAGAAAAACTCGCTGGGACCACAATGCAGGATGTGGGCCAAAGTGTTGCTCAGTTGAACTTCTCTTTGCAGAAAATGCGTCGTGTAGTGGAGGATTCAAAGCTCCCAGAGTCATCGAGTAAGTGTGCGGCGTTAGCTGAAGCAGGTGTTGTTGATGCCTTCCCGGGTCGGATTGCAGCGCATACAGCGAAGTATCTTGCTGTGGTATCAAGGCTTGTTCTGCGGCATCAGCAAGTGAAGGACGATCTCTCAGCCATGCTGGAGAGTTATGGTGAGGATCCCATGTTTGATGAAACTGTTTTTTGGGGTTATATCGTGCAACTTCGTACGGATGTGCTGGGATTTCTTCAGCGCATAGAGATGGAGGCCCTAGACAAACAGGCGCTCATGGAGTCTGTTGGCGTCGAACCGAATGCTGGTGATGAGAAAGAGCTAAACGGCATGGAAGCTGGGGCCGATAATAAGGATGCAAAGGTCAATAGCGGTGTTAATCCCATGAATGGAAGCAGTAGCGGCCATCTGTGAACCGCAGTTGCTTGCTACTTTACAGAATGAATTGCGTTTTTTTTTTTTTTTTCCTTTTTTTTTCATTTTGCTTTTTTGCTTCTTCATTGCTTGGTTTACATTTGCCTTGCTACCCTCTTACTCACACTATCCTCCTATTCTTTTCTCTCTCAAAGTCTGCTTCTTTCTCTCCCTCTTTTTTTTGTGCATGTGTTCGGTTATTTTCCACCATTTTACTTGGCTGCGGTCGCAGTTGAGGAGAAGGATAAGACAGGAAAGGGGGGGGGAATGCTGCCGGAAACTCTTTTCTCTTCCCGCCCGCCCCCGCTTCTTATTTTTCTTTAATTATTATTATTATTATTATTATTATTATTGCTCGTCTCATGGACATGATATTGCTGCTTTTTTTTTGCCAATTGGAGAATGGAAGTGGTTCAATGGGTTCTCCTGAAAACTTGAAAAAGGGATACCCTAAATGTCTACGTGCCGGTCGGGGTAGAGAGTGTGAGAGTGGAAGCAGCGGAGAGTGGGGAAGTGAGAAGTGTCTCTCTCTGGCTCTCTCTCTGTGTGTGTGTGTGTGCGGTATGGCAGCGCTGGTTAGCTGGTGAGCACTTTGTAGTCTATATCACTCTTTTCTCTTCCACGTTTTTGCTTCGTGCTACCTTCTTCACATAAAGATGGTCTCCGCGTCTCGCAATCGCCTGACCAGGTTTTTACGGCTCACTCCACGCCTCGTAAGAAAACAATTCACCACACAATGTCAAAACGTGTCGTTATCAAGGAACCAGTTGTTGATGTTTCATCTGCATCTGACACTGCGACTACCGAGGAGGAATTAACGGTGATAGAACTCCCTGAGGAGGATGCAGCAACAGCAACAGCCCTCAGTATAGAAAACAATGATGGTGGTCGTGCTGACGAAAAGGAATCGTTGCCTAGAATGCAACAAGGCACTTGCACGGCAACAAGCGAGACACTTCGGGTCGACCCCGACAACATAGAGCAAAAGCAGTTACAGAGAAACTGCAGTAGCACTGTTGGCTGGCGAAAGCAACTGCATCATCGGTTGGAATTGCCCAAGTTAGTGCCACAATCGTCCAGGCGGAACAAGAGCGGCGACGGCAGCAATAGGAGCAGAAGTAGGAGCCCTCCAACAGCGGCGCATTCCCTTCGAGATAACACGCAAAGGGAGTCTTCCTCATTCGCCTCTCCCAACAAGGCGCCATTGGAGGCAGTGGAGCAGCAGCGTGAGTTTTATCGATCCCTGCAAAAGCGTGAATTTGTGACGCTGCATGAGGAGTTGCAATACCTCCGCATGACGCATATTCACACACAAAAGACACTACGACTCAAGGGTGAGGAAGTTACTCGCCTTCAGAAGGAAGTGGAGAAAAAGTCGAAGGAAATCGACCGGTTGAAGGCGCTTCTCGATCTCGAGCGGAAGCGAAGATCCTCGTCATGCGGGGCTGCAGCCGAAATCGATGAGAATTATGTACTTTCTGGGAGCGTCCCGGAAAGGGTGGCATCATCACCCTCTCTGGCGCTTTTTGCGGCAACTGCTGTCGGTGGTCGCGCTCACGGGCAACCAGCCAAGTTGCTACTGGAGCTTAGGCAAAATATCGCATCACGTGACACTTTCATCGATAAGCTTCGTATGGATCTGGAGTCCCTGCGGCAAAAGGGCAAGGAGGAAGCTGACAAAACACAAGTGATGGCTGCGGAGCTGAAGGATGCCCGTACACGCTCTGAGAATATGATTGCTGAATTGAAAACTAAGGATGTGGAAATTAGGAGGCTTCGGAGCTGCGTTTCTTCTAGGAAAGAAGTGAACAGGAGCACTGAGAGCCTGGGAGTCAACGCAGATGTGGGGGTACATCAGGTGAGGTTTGTGGAGTGTGAAAAGCACTATCATCGGTCGCGGGATGGGGTTGACAGCGTTCACCCGCAGGGAGATACGGATTCCGTTTTACCGTGTCCCTTTGACACTGGGTTGCAGTCACAACAACAACCGATGCCACAACGATATCATAGCCAAAGGCAGAAAGAGAAATCGATGCATGAACAGCGGGACCTTCATCGTGAGCTGGAGCACCTGCAGTGGTGTCTTGATAAGGAGAAAGAATCCCATGCTGAGTCGGAGCGTCAGTGGCGACGACAGCAGGAGGCCAATTTGCGCATGGCGGAAGTCAATTTAGACACAGCAAAAGCAGAAGTCAATGCATATAAAACTGAAATGATGCGGATGCAAAAGCAGGTCTCCGTTGCCACTTTTGCTGAGTCTCAGCTGGAGGCTGCACGAAACGAAAATGAAGCAATGAGGCTTCGCATGCATGAGCTGCGACAAGAGGCCACTGCATTGGCCTCCCGTGAGAAGGAGCTGCAAAATGACCTGCGTAGCATGAAGGAGGCGTGCAATTGCCGCGAGGAGGAGGTGACACATCTTCAGCGCCGTCTTGCAGCATCCAGGGAAAGTGAAGGCAGACTTCGGGAAGAAATCGACATTCTCGAAGGGAAACTCGCACGTGGCGAGAAAAAGGTTCAGGCTGCGGATCGTGATTTTCCATTTTCTTCACGTGACCTCAGTAGCTATGCCTCGCTGATGTCACTGAATTTGGAGCTTCACGAGAAGATTCGGAAACTCGAAGCAGAAGTGCAGGAGACGAAGAAATCTTCCCCATATGTAGCACCGATTCCAACACCAGCAGAAACATCACCCACTAAAGTAACAGCCGATGGGGCTGCATGTAGAGTGGGGAATGAAACGAATGATCATAATTCTGCTCATGGTGGGGGAAGTGATATTGCTGCTGTATCGGAGCGTATCGCTCATCTTACGTTTGAGGTGAGTGGGCTAAAGGCACAGTTGAAGAACGTTTCCCACGACTCGCAGCGCACTCTTCTGCGTCAACGCAGTGAGGCTGGAGGGGAGTTGGCTGAAATTGACGTTGACAATGGGGACAACAGCGACGGAAAGGCTTTGGCGGTGGAAACCAACTCGGTGACTAGAAAAAAACAGTGGCAGGCATACATGACTGGCACTGTTGGTAATGTGCAGGCGGAAGTGCGTGAGCTGCATGACCGTCTTCTCAAGTACAAAGAGGAATTAAAGCATGCTGGCCAGGAGCTTGCTGCTGCACAAGAGGAGGTAGACACTCTGCAACAAGAAAAATCAAAGTTGGAAGAACAAGTTCAAAAGGTTGGAAGGCGCAAAGTCTCGTCACTACTTGCAGCCCGCAAGGAAGCGGCACAGTTGCAGGAGGAGGTGAAGAGGCTGCAGCAGCAGTGTGCAGAGCAGCAGCGAGTCATCGCAACTCTACGTATGTCGCCGTTCACAGTTACACCATCATCGTCACGCGCTGCGGCTGCTGCCTCCTCTTCCTCTTCTTTCTCTCCCCCTGCCTGCAGCAAGATGACATGGAATGATGAGCACATCATTGAGGAGGCTTTGCGAGATGAGTCGGCACGGCTTGACAGAGAGATGGACGCATTACGTTTCGAAGTGCATGCTGCACGACGGGAACGCGATCATTGGATGGCATTGGCAACAAAGCAGCATCAAAAGTGAGCGCATACACACGGAGCGGTTTGTAACCACTGTTCGTGACCGCAGCACGTTTAGTGGAATGTCACCTCTTCCCTTCTCTTCTTCTATTTTCCTTATTTTCTCGTACGTATGTATGTATATGTCTGTGTGTGCTCTTGTTCTTCTTGTTTTTTTTTCCCTCTTCTGGCCGCATTACCACGTTATATGCACTTTTCTCTTCTCATGTTCTTCCGGTCTGCTCTTGCGGCATATCAGGCGAAGTGCAAGGAGAATGGGGGAGCAAAAAGTTTATCGTCATGTGCAACGGCGCTGGGACAGCGGAGAGAGAGGTTGTGGGCGTGAATGCGCTGGATTCGGTAGTCCCCCGGCACGTATGGGGCTGAGATGATTTATCCGGGGCAATTCAGGGAAGACAACACAAAACAGCAGCAAAGGGCAGAAGCAGAGCCCTGTTGCTCATCATGAGTGTAACGACTTCGGCGGCCGATCTCGAACTGCCTCCGTGGCGCCATCGCCCACCGACGGGGGAGGGGGTAGTCATCACCTGATATGGTGACGCCGCTGCTGCTAAAGATTGGCATAGTCTTGGAAGTTTAGGGCAGCAACGGCTTTGCATCCCCGCTGCATTTTCTGTTGTGGGGAAAAGGTCTGGCTTGGTGCTATCCCTCTCTAAAGCCACATGCGCCGTTGAGGGAGAGGGAGGAATGTTGCAGTGTACCAGGGTCCGGGTTACAAGCTATCGCGATGTGGCGGTTTCATGTGGCGATGGGTAAGGTGGTACTTTCTGCTCATGTCGTCATTGCTGCACATCCTTGACGGTAATGATGTGAAATTTAAGCGCGATGAGGCCGTGTACGTGCATGGCGCGGGAGTGCAGATGAAGGTATTGATACATCTTACAGCCATTTTGACTACTCCCACGCCGCAGAAGAAGCCATCGGAAATCGGTGCAGAAGAGCTTGTGAGTTTTATTATGTCTGTGGATGCAGATCCTTTGCTTCACATACGGCTTGCTGCTCTGCAGAAGATGAGCTCTGTCCCTCTTGCTCTTGCCTCTATGTTGGACTGTGCGAAGCGGGTCTACAACAACGTGTCTGTTGTTTTTTTTTTTCTCGGGAGCAACAATAAAAGCAGGAGGGGCAATCGCAGGGTGTTATCTGCACGGCAACTGAATGCGAGAGCCGCGCACCGACACCATCACCAGATGTCATTGAGGCCGTATTGCATATGGGTGGAGCTGCATGTGAGAAGTTAGAATATTTCATATCAGTCTGATGGCCAGCGGATCACTATTGAAAAATATCGGTGGAGACTTAAGCACGCGACGCTGAGCGCCTCCGTTCTTAAGGTGCGATTGCGTCATCTCGCCAAGATAAAGGATAAGATGCCGCTGGAGGATCTGTTTTTATTGTTTGTCATGGATTGTCTCGTTGATGCCAAGGGCTTGTGGAATCTCATTAATCTAAGAGAGACAGTTGTCTCCCTCGGATTTGGCAGGATGAGATCACATCAATGCGGGTGCGTCAGGGCACTTTATCGACTTGCGCACATTATGTCCAATCCCTGGCAACATCCGTGTGATGTCTCCACTGGGAGGAGTGAGTCAAGAAGCTGGCAAAAGAGGGACGATGTGAAGAGCATCTCCCCTCGTCGTTGCTGCAGCCTCCCTGTTTTCCAGAGAAGGACTTCCCTTTGCTTAAGTAGATGTAGTGGCTTAACGAACGTCATCTTGCCATTGAGAACGCTCTCAATGAGCTCCCGAGCATTTATTGAGGCTATCCACCATGTGAAGGCATCTTGCATGCAGAAAAAAAAGGATGGAAAATGAGTTCGGATAATCAGCAGGGTCATGTGGCGCGATAAAATTTTTCAACTAGTTTTTCTTTTATTTCTCACTTTCGTCTATATACAACACTTTGGAAGTTTTACTGCTGGTGTTGTCGTTGTTGCTTTTTCTACTGTCTTTTTTTCTCGCACCTTCCTTTTTTTTTGTTTCTTTTTTTTTTTTTCTTTGGGGGGAGGGGAGGTGAAGGGTGAAAGGTATGTCATGTTCTGCGGCGACCTTGTGGCGACGGATTGGCGATGTCCGCTGCCGCGCGTACCAGCCATTCCGCCTAGGGCACTATATGCCAGTGGTCGCCAACCGCAAATTTAGCATGCGGCATCTTTGGAGTCGTTTCATGGGTCAAGATCCTGGAGGAAATGGGAAGGCAGTGGGAAGCACCGCCATGCAGCATCAGCGAATTTCCGAGAGAGCCCAGCGTGATGCGATGCTGCATAATGAACGGATGTTAGATGCTTGTCTGGATCTGCTGGCGTTTTGTGGCGGGAGTAATCCACGTGCTATCCGAAGGATGGGTTCTCAAGACGGTCTTGACGCTACCTCCCTAGACACGATTGCGGCGGTGGTGGAGGCAACCCTGCATGATGTTCGAAAAACCCCAGCCGAGCAGTTTGATCTCGTCTATGCTGCTCTGTGTCTGCCGGTTGTGTCCTCTAACCGTCAGTTACAGCGCTGTCTGATGGTGGTCCTCGAGGCGTTTCTTCCTGAGGCACTATTCCGCGTTTTTGAAAGCATAGATCTTGCAGTAGTTGAACCTGAAGGTGCAGCACGACGCGATATACTTCTACGCTTCGTGCATGCTTTACTTGGGTGTGTTGAGATTCCAGATGGTGTAGAGAGTGAGGAGGTTGTGCTTGTGTACCTTGATGATGTACGCACGGCATTCCCCTTGCTCGGTGTCAATCCAGCCTTTGTGGAGCTGGAGAAGAATGCCACTTTAATTGCCATGAAGGCAAGACTTTATGCGCTGCTCTCTCGGCTTTGTGCGGAGTTTGACATGGAAGGCACGGGCAAGATTGACCTTTGCGAGCTGCGTGAGACAGCTGGGCGGGTGCTGGGAGAAGACCAGGCGCACATGCTGCTCGATGGGGCGCAGCCGGACAAAGATGGCAAGATACGCTACACGCAGCTCATGTCTCTTTTGACACGACCGCCGCCTCGACAAAGCTGAAGATATGGGTGTCTCTCGTGTGTTTGGAAGAAGGAAGTGGGGGGCGGGCACATTTGTTTCGTTTTGTCCAAGTCTTTGTCTCTGTATGGCTGTGCTCTGAGACGAAGCACGAGTCTCTTGTGCTTCTTTTGCTTCCGTTTTCTTTTTTTTTTCTAATATTATTATTATTATTGCTCTTGTTGCTGTTGTTTGTTCTTTGCTTCCGTGTGTACGGAGTGACACGTAGTAGTGGGAAGAGCACCTTGTTCCTGTTTTCTGCATCTCTGTACTCTCCCGAGGGCAGGGGCAGGAAAGCTTTGACGTAAGCTGCTGGGTGTGCATGGAGGAACCCAACATTTGTCGTATTCGATCTGTATTGTGAAGAGTAGTCTTGCACGCACACACGCATTTTCTCCCCTTCTGTCTGTGTGTACTTCCTGCTGCTGGGAAGGAGGGGGTAGGAGAGAGTGAGAGGGTCTATCCGTCTACGTGTCCTGTGAAGGGATATTGCTGCCTGACTGTGCATGATCAACGGTATTTATCGCCTCTTCGTGGGATCGTCTTGGGGAGATGCTGTGGCGGACTCTGTCACCACCGACCCCCCCGTGCTTCTTGTTGCCACGTTCAATGAAGCAATTGCACTAGGTCCATTTGCATCGCACACCGACGCAGACATCCAAACGTTTATAAATGACTTGATGAATAGGTACCCTTCCTCAAAGTTTTTGCTAGTAACCTACAGGGATGAAACCACATTCTCCACACAAACGACACCTGCAACTGTTGGAACTTCACTTCAACTTCCTGCAGTCTTCTGTCATGTGATACTATCTAGGTTTCAACGTCACAGGGTGTGTGTGTCTGAAAGCTCTAAGTTCAATTTGTCGTGGATCCGTGAGTTGCAGCTTATGCCACAGAGCATTCATAGCCCCCAGGATCTTGTGGGGCACATGATACTCCACATGGGACTTCGGGTAATGCTGGAAGACCTTTGTCGCCTTATTGCCGAGTGCCGCTGGCTGGGAAACACGCATCTTGTAGTCGCTCTTTTGCAGTGCTTAGCCAAACAGACAGTAGCTCGGGGTGGGTTGTTGGCTCCAAAGCCGAATCCGGGAGTTCCGTCTACGCTTCTGGTGCACACTAAATCCCGTGTGCAAGAGAGTACCGGTGTGACCCCTATCTTTAGTCTTCAGGAGGTGGGTCTTCGCGTAGAAACTGCTGTTTCATCTTCTGGTCTCCGGACGGAGTCAAGCCACAGCATGTCGTCCTCACCGCCTCCATCACTTGGGGTGGGTATGCCTGAGCATCAGCAGGAGAAACCACTGCTCTTTATAGCAGTTTTACATGTCTGCGACAAGGGTTACACACGTCATTCGTTCGAGGAAGTAGATTGGCTGTTGAAGCAGCTCGTGCCAAACGACACTGTCTTTGTTTCGCTGGCTGGTGACATTGTTGTTTACCCGTGTTTAGCCTCTGAGGCAAGGCAACGATGGCGTCAAAGGAGAGAAACGGCACGGGAAAAAGAGAAAAAATGCCCTTTTTCTCTTCGAGTATCAATTCAACGAATGTGGGAGCAGGCGAAGTGTGTGTTAGCGTTTTGGCGCCATCAGCGCCTCCGTCGTGTGGCTCATGGGGGGTACGGCCCCGATTCACGTCTTGCTGTTCTTTTCTTTACCCCATCAGACTCCCGTATTGTGAACGAGGTATCCATGTCGTGTGTTCAGCACCAGGCCCCTTTCTTTCATGTTCCGGTGTTCTGCTTGGTGACGCCAAAGGAGGTTGGGATGGCATACAAGCTGATGGAGCTCTGTGTGCTGACGCAAGGGCGACTCCTCCACACCCCCAGCGAGAACGTGGACTTCAACTGTGGCACTCCTACCCGCGCGGCATGTGATGCTCTATTTCGAACGACTCTTGGCATCATCCGAAACACCTCCCATTTGGATGTTGCTGTCTTCATTCTCGCTGATCACCGCAACGGAAACTCCCTTGGGCCATTAAATACCTCCGAGACGTTTGGAAAAGTCTCTACCTCACTCTTTCGCAGCGAGAGCCCCAACGAGTGCAACACCGGCATATACCTTGAGTTGGGGTCTCTCTCATCTGGAGCAGAGGTGCCTGTGTACGTTTCTCGACGCACTAGTGGCAATGTAGACCTCACAAGCATTGGAATACGCATTCTCGTATTTGCCTACTCCATTGACAGGGGAGAGTACGAGGTATTGCCTCTCATCTTACTGGACGCGTTTACAAAAGTGACTACAAGGGCGCCCCCGCTGCTCGAGTGTGCGTGGTGGATGGATCTGAAGTTCGCAAAGAAATTGGTGGAAGACTTGCAGTCAGAGACATTTGAAGAACGCGATCTCATTTCAAAGCTCCCATCTGACGAAGCAGGTGTGGCGCTTTGCCATGAAACCTATGGGAAACATGCGACCGAGTGCCCTAGGGAAGTGTTTTTGCGGAGGTTAGCAAGAAATAATAGACTTCAACTTGGTCTGGTGGCTTGGTTGCTTTCACGTTATGGTGCACAGGCGGTGGGGTCATTGAATGGGTTTGAGATTTCCTCTCTCTCTACGCTTTATCAGTGCTGGCGCACTCCTTCCCAGTCGAAAGAGAATATGAAGTCTCACGCAATGTCGCAATGGGTGCCTCCCACCACTAGAAGCTCGGCATGTTGTTTCGTGGATCTCAGATGGATCAACTTGTCACTGTGTAATGCCCCTGTATCAACGGTTGAGGCTCTTTTGAGTCTTACATTTCCCTTTACCTCTCAACCGGTCTGTCCTAGTTCAAGAACGTTATCCCTGGAATCATTCCATTTTACCTCCACAGTGATCCGTCTTGCCTCAGTAAAGCATGTTCCCGTTCTGGAAGAGGCTAAAGCTCGATTTATTGCACTCCTGAGTGTTGATCCACATTCTAATACCATGACGCTAAACCAGATTGTGCCAGCAACGACACCTGAAGGCATTGTGGGAGGTTTTGTGCACGAGTTTAGGAATCTGCAACTCAAGCAAATGTATTGTGTGGTACACTTCGCCCTGCGGCGGTCTCCAAATCTGTGGGTTGTTCAGGAAGACATTCTTGTGGCTGACGGCATCAGTTTTGCCACGCCGTGGGAGAGCGTAGAGAGCGTCATGGTAACCTCAGTGACTCACAACACGGTGGAAATGGTCTGGAAAGGGACATCAGCCTCTGTGAAAGTGGTTTGCTCTCCGCTTGAGAGTTATTCTGTTTGTGGGAAGAAGGTATCTAGGCTCACGCATAGAAAACAGCGAACTAAAACGAGGACTGTCGTTGTTCCTTCTCCTGTTGCTGCTACTGGTACCGGTAGTGATTCTACTTCTGGATCCCCTCTTGCCTTGGAGTGTAAAGGCTCACCTAAATGTGCACTCACCGACCTGCATCCGTGCACTATTTACCATTTGTGTGTTACGCCATTTGTTTCAGACCCGGATGAAATGCATGCAATGGAGAAAAAGCAAGTAGAAAGCGCCGAACTTTACTTCGCCACGTGTATAAAACCCAAAGAAGGCGGTAGTCTGCGGGTTGATTCTGTCATTCCACGAGTAGGAGATTTTGAGGTAACGCTGTCATACCCTGAATTTTCCTCATTCGCTGCTATTTCCCCCACGAAGTATATGAAGCTGCGTGGTACTCCGCGGATCTCCATTGATGGCTTCATACCGGAGAGAGGAACAGTGCGAATGCAGCGAGACAACATCAGTGGTAAAAGACAGGCTGTCTCGACCTTCATTCTTCCTCGCTCTTCCCGGGTTCCTGTGCGTATTGCCTTTGATGTGGAAGTATTCCCCGCATTTGGATACATTGGAAGAAAGGGTGGTGGTGATGATGGCGGCAGCAGCAGCAGTAGAAGCGGAAGCAATAGAAGCAGCAGCAGCAGCAGCAGCAGCAGCGTTGGGGGAAATAATAATAATAATAATAATAGCGGTAACAGCAACGTTGAATTTGATAGCGAGATGAGCAGAAGCCAAAGAGGTGGCAAGAATAGGTGGATTATGCTCGGGGTGATGCCCCACACCGAAGAAATTGGTCCGTTTGAGGTAGTCAGCGATCTGTCCTGTGTGTTAGTGAGACCCACAGCGGTGAGGCTGACGTGGAAGGGTGTGTCCAGCACGTACACCGTCTCACTAATGACTCACACTGCAACCGAGGGGAGCATTTGTATTCGGGAGCTGTTGGTGCCCGGTAGCGATCCGCTGGAACTCTCATTGGACGATGTGATGCCGTGTACAAAGTATGAAGCGGTCGTGAAGAGTGCAAGTGGTGTTGGTGTCTCAAATGTGGAGTTCTGCATTCCACCACAACCGCCCTCACCGAATGCACTGACTGTGAAATCTAATATGGTCTCTCTTTTTCTGAGTGCACAACTCCCCGCGAGTGAGTGCAAGGAGCGGTTTATCTCCGTGACCATGATGCCCCTTCACGCCAAGGTGGATAACGCGAATGGCACCCCCGCAAGGGTGGTAGCGAGTTACAGTCATGTGTCGGAGGGACAGCCGCTCGTTGTTGGCATTGTAGAACATTGGGTGGTGAGCGAAGGTCACTGTGTGAGCAGCGCGACAACCAATCTATACGCTGTGACGGATCTGCGATGCAGGACCGAGTCCGATGGGAGTGTGATGTTGGCGTGGACATGCGCCGCTAGGTGCTGTGGTGCGCCTCTCATAGTACATGTCGGCAGCGAGTCTCATTCGATAAGTGCAAAAAACGAGCTGCGTATTACCTTGAGGGATTCCTTTACACCTATCCGAGTGCGTTTCACTGGCCCTACTATCATCGAGGAGGTGTCGCCTATCTTTCTTCTTTCAGCGCCACCCGCACTCAGCGTCTCTACCTGCTCCCTCGTCTCTTTCAGCAATGGGGTGGTGCAGATTCATGTCTCGGAGGAATTTTGCGCATCACTCCGTTCTCTGTTTGCTCATCTATGGGATGCACTAAATGTCTTGCTGTGCTGTAGCGTCGGTGTTGAAGTAGAGCTGATGCCGCGCTGTGGGAAGGAAGGTATGTTGCTTAGTATACCAGTGGAGGATTCCGAAATAAAGGTGATCACATTGCGTGTCAAGCTGCAGGAGAAGAATTATGACCTTCTGATGGGTGGTGAGACGGAGGAGATGGCACTTCGAAACCATCCAGCACTTCTCATTCCGTGGAGTTTCTCAAAACCTTTTGATCTTTCTATTTCCTCTTCCCTGTGCATAAAAGGGCTGCATGTGAAGATGTTGCGGCCGACCTCGGCCATGCTTTCCTGGTTCCCTTTGCCTGTGGTGTCGGATCATAGTGAATGTGGCGTACAGGTTGTTATTCGTTGTGCAGCAGAAGAACTTTCTATTTCGGAGTGTAGAGAGTATGTAGTGCCATCAAATAATTCTGTCATTATTGAGCGTCTTCTTCCCGCCACACCGTATGTCGTGAGTGTTTGTATGCGTGACGGGAGTGAGGGCGAGAGTGTACGCTTTGTGACGCCACACGAACTTAAGCCTGCCATGATTCATAGTCTTTTGGCTTCATTGAGCATGATGTGTGTGCACGAGGAGGGGATTGAGAAGACTCCTTCGAACAATGGTAGTGAGGGTGGAGGTGGGGAATCCAGCAGCGTTCTGCTACATTTAAGCATTCCACCTAGTGCAAACAAGTCTTGGACCGTTGTGCCACATTCCATGTGGTTTGGGGATTTGGTGTGTGACCTCAGTACACCTTGTCTTTGTGTGGGTGCGTCATTTCGGGTTGCGCTTGTCGCTGGGTCTGGAAAGTTGCTGCAGCTGTGGTGCAGTAGTGCGAGCGATCCCTTTCAAAAAAACGTTACCTGCACTTTTTCTCCTTGGTTGAAGAATATGTCGCCGTTGTGGCCGCATCTGGTGGTAAATGTGACGTCAGAGGTGCGGCATGTGTCGCGGGTCGCCCCTCCATTACTTTCCAGACCGTCTACATTTTTGCATCGACAAGGGTGGTGGCAGCATCGGCAGAATGCATGGCAGGAGAATACGGCAGAATGTTGGAATGCCCCTGCCCCACCTCCAATAGCTGAAGGAACTGGAAGGGTGGTGACGATGTTGCCTAACAACGTGATGAATCAGCGGGAGCTTGTCGTATATCTTGTCGGATGTCCACGTTTAGTCTTCATGGATGAAAAACACTGTGTCGTGCAGTGGAATGGATCCTGTGACTCCTATAATGTTTGTTGGAGGGTAGGGCCAACAGGTGAAATTCATCACGATGTGGTTTTGCAGCCACCGGAACGTCATCCGGAGTTCACAGTCGACATCACTGCTTTGAGCGCCCTTGTGGTGCTGTTTTGCGTGTATGGTGTGAATTGTGTCTCCAACTGTATCACTTTCACGCTACTGGTTCCACCTAGGTTCGATCGCATCTCGGTGCGCCAGAGCGATGTAGACGGGGTGCTGCTACTGCAGCCGGTTTTGGAATCCCCCTTCACCTCTGAGCTGGTGAAGGTCAAATACCACATTGAGGTTGAGTTGTTGGATGTTGAAACTGACGAAAGTGTGCCTCTCTGCACCGCAAGTGTGGCTGATATGTCAAGTGGTGTATGGACGAGAGGGTTTGCCGAGCTGCTTGAAAGGGAAAACTCGTGGACCCCGCCGCTTTCCCCAACGATTGAATGGCTGAATCCGGTCATGGTTGTGCGGTGCTCACTTTCTTCACTGCTAAAGCAGATGGAAATGGTCTGATATAAACCCTTGTTTCTGCTGTTACTTTTTCTACTTTATCCATGTAGCATTGGCACTGCTGTACCACTGCTGACTAGGAGAGGGACATGAGAAAACTTTCTGGAGCAATTGGAAGCGAGAAGAGATGACTGTCGCATGCAGGGTACTTCTTTCCTTGATATATATATATATATATATATATATACGTGTGTGTGTATTTTTTTTTTTTGCAATGGACATCACTCTACATTGCACTTCTGTTTTTTTTTCTTCTTCCCCCACCCCCCGTTATCATAAATGAGTGAATTGATAGATGACTGAATGCTCTCAACCTCGTCCTGATCTTCGCCTCATTCTTCTTCTCCTTTCCTCTGATCCTTCACCTGCGCTCACATGGGCCCGCACGTACATATGTGTTTTTACACATGTATCCTTTTTTTCGTTTTTCTTATATATATATATATATATATATATATATGTTTGGTTCGCGTTGTTATTGTTGCTGTTTTCATTCAGCCGTTCTTCCTTCTTGCACGCCACTCTCGTATGTCTTTACTCTATACCCTACTTCTTATTACATAATTCCATTCGTTTTTTTTTCTTTTTTTGGTGGCGGAAGAGGAGGGGGTCCT
The DNA here is from genome assembly GCA_030849675.1 of Trypanosoma platydactyli. Lineage (NCBI taxonomy): Eukaryota > Euglenozoa > Kinetoplastea > Trypanosomatida > Trypanosomatidae > Trypanosoma > Trypanosoma platydactyli. The sequence goes on along the minus strand of JASANU010000842.1, from coordinate 43,403 downwards.
GCGCAAGAGGAGCTTTTCCCTGTTGTCGTTTTTTCTTTTAGGGCTGCACCTCACGTTATAATGCGGCGGATGTGGAAGGCGACGCTGAAGGCGTCGAGTGGTGGGCGGCGGCGTTGGTTGACGTGCAGCGTGGATTCATTCAAAGGCGACGCTGCACAATCAACCGCGCAAGGATCCGGAAAGCTTCCATCGTCAGCTGAAGTGGATGCATCACCGAGTCCTGAATTCCCAGTCAGCGGTGGAGCTGATGCTGGCGGTCACATGAATGGCATGTTCTCCGACGATGTAGCGGCAGACATGTTCACCCCGACTGTCGACATGGAGGAGGACTATGGGGCTCCAGTCATGCTGCCCTCAGGTGGCACCTCAAACGAGAGTGTTCTCTCTGCCATTGACGTGTTGTGTGATGACCTCTTCTCGTGCAAGACGGATGTGTTGAAATCCTTCGCACGCACACGCTCGGTTGGGGGGGTGAGCAAGTCGGAGCTTGTCATGAATCTTATTGACCTAGCCAACAGTGAGGCACACGGCGAGAGTCAGGACCTGAGCATCACGAAAAGAGTCCTTGGCGATGTATTCAATGAAGAAGTGCGTGTGAGTGGGGTGCGCTCGCAGTGGACGAACAAGTCACTGGAGGCTTCGCACATTGAGATGGCGTGCGAAGGGCACCTTAAGTTTGAGGTGATGAGTTACACGCAAAAAACACTCATGACGCGCCGTAATGCCTCGGAGTCGTCTCGGGTGCTGCGGAAGTTAATCCGTCAGTTCCAGCAGGAATATGAACGCACCGCCGCAGCGGCGGTTGGTGGTGTTTTTCGAAATTTCAAGGCGGAAGCGGATCAACTTGTGGAGGCAATGTCAGCTGTCGAAGTGGTGGCACCGTTTTCATCGTTTCTCGTTTCGTATGTGCGCTTTGCAACTTCTGGGAACTTGCTGACGCGAACTAACGTAATTGAGCGCCTTGAACAACTTGAGCTTGTGCAGATGGCGGTGGAGGACAGCTGCGACGCAACGCTGCAACGGCTTATGGCCCTTCTAGACGATGTCGTTGCGGAGGTGGAGCAACGGTCGGTGTGTTTTGGCGACAAGCGCACCTGGTGGGGCACCGAGACACCAGAGGTGCTGCGTAGCTCTATTCAGGTCTTTGGTGATGCTACCGCGCAGCAACTGCTGCATGGCGAGGTGATGGATCGAGTTCCCATGTGGGTACATGACTTGGTGCGCATGTTTAACAACTGGGAGGCCATTGTGCGCACCGACATCCCTGTGCTGGAGGACGTGCCAAAGTATATATTTGACTGCATTCTTAGCGGGGTAGTCTGCTTTTATCTGCTACAGAAGATATACGGCGACATCATTACCCCAACAGATGTTCCAATAGCTGTACGTTCTGCGGTAAAACGTGCAATGGAGACTCACTTCAAGGACGAGGAGAAGGCCGCACATGCACTTGCAAAACTTTTTGCCTATGTGCAGGCACCAGGCGACTCAGGTGTAGTCAAAGCGGGCTTTTTCCCCGCTGTGCTTTCACAGATGCAGGGGGCCTTCCATGACATGGAGCAAAGTGTCCTACACAGCGCACGCGTTGCCCTTGTGCTGCGTGAGGTGTGCATGACGGCTTCACGCTGCACTCGCACATGTGGTCTGTTTCACATGCTTGTAAAAATCACAGAGGATCTACGATTTCAGTTTCGCTTTAATACCATCTTCAAAAAACTTAGTGGTCGGGATCGTACTACTATCCGAACCAAGTACAGTATTAACATGGTAAAGACGCTAGATTACTTTGAACAGGAGTATGCAGTCACGCCAGCCTCCACCAAGGCAGTAGGTTTTTTGGTTATTTTACTGCTGCACATGTCTATGCGTGGGACGGGAAGCAGCACTGGTAGACCGATCCTCAACCGCTACACCAGCGTCACTGGAAGGGAGGAATTTACAATTGTTGGAATTTCAGATTTGGAGGCAACTCAGATACGTGACCTGCGCGTCGCATTTCCGCCGCAGCTCTCCTACAACTCGTGGCTGCATCAGTCCGACACCAAAGAGAAGTCTGTGTACAATGTTCTGCCTTCCGTCGCGGTTAAGGGATCTACAAATCAGGCGATGATTATCTCTCAGGCCCCCATGATGAAGGCGTTAGATGCCATCTCTCGCGTTCCTTGGCGCATCAGTAAGTATATGCTTCATGTACAGGAGGCAATTGTGCGTGAGGGGTATGGTTTTGGTAAGATTCGACCTGCCTTTTACCCGCTGCACTACTGTGCAAAAAGTAGAGGTGAGATTCACTACAACACTGACAATTCAGAGGATGATGAGTGTGACTTGTATAACCTGCAGCAGCGACGAGAGTATGACATGCAGCAGGATGAGGATTGGAAAAGTCTCTCAGAGCTACGAAGCAACCGTATTCATTATCTACAGGCTCTCCGACAGGCTCGCTCGCTTGTACAGTTCTCACACATTTACTTTCCGAACAGCATGGACTTCCGTGGGCGAATGTACCCGTTGCCCGGGCGGCTGAATCACACAGGCTCAGATCCATTTCGTGCATTACTAGAATATGCAGAACCGAAACCACTTGGGGAAACAGGGCTGTACTGGCTTAAGGTGCATTTGGCGAATAAGATGGGGATGAGCAAGCTATCTTTTGATGAACGGGTGCACTACGTGAATGAGCACATTGAAGATGTTGTGCGAAGTGCAGAGTCTCCGCTTTACGGGGACAAGTGGTGGCAGGAAGCGGCAGAGCCAATGCAGTGTTTAATGGCATGCAAAGAGTTGGCTGATGCTCTCAAGTGCTCACAAGGTCCAGAGAATTTTCTCTCACGCATTCCCGTTGCTGTAGACGGAAGTTACAATGGGCTGCAGCACTACTCTGCAATTGGGCGTGATGCCTTTGGAGCGCAGTTGGTGAACTTAGTGCCGAGTGAGAGACCCGCCGATGCGTATACAGGCATTCTGAAAGAGATGATGCGCTCCGTCACGGTGGATGCGTCGCGTGATCACCCGGTAGCACAGCGCTGCATTGGAACCGGGAAGGGGCAGGACCAAAATCACATCAAACGCAAGACGATCAAGCGACCCATCATGACCCAGGTGTATGGCGTCACCGGGTATGGCATGTCCGAGCAGATACTGGATGAATTGGTGAAGCAAAACAAAAACCACGGTCTTTGGACGTCAACAGATATGCGGGAGATGGCGGACTATCTGCGTGAAAAGGTGTTGGAGTCGCTCGGTGTCACATTCCGCGAGACGCAGAACTGTCGACTTTGGATTACAAATGTGACAAACATGATTTGGGAGGCGCAGCCTACTGAGTTACGTACCGCCTTCTGCTGGACAACACCACTTGGCCTCGTTGTGCGGCAACCATATAAGGTGCGAAAGGAGATCATGCTCTTTACTGCCCATGGCTGTGCACGAATTCCTGGTGACGCCTTTTCCCCGGCTAGCAGAAAACAGCTTACTGCCATTGCTCCTAATTTGATCCACTCGCTGGACGCAACGCACCTTGCCATGACGGCGATTGAGATGCAGAATCTTGGGCTCTCTATGATGGCTGTGCATGACAGCTACTGGACCTACGCTTGCGACTTGCCGACGCTGAGTAAGGTACTTCGGCAGCAATTTGTGACACTCTATAGCAAGTACGACCCATTGTGGGAGTTGAAAGAGCAATGGGAAGAGGCGTATTTTGCCGACCTGAAGCGGCACGGCATTCTGCTACCGGATCCACCGCAACGGGGTGATCTCGACCTTAGCGTTGTGCTCGACTCCCCCTACTTCTTCTCGTGATGAACTCACCTCCCTCCGTTTGGTGTTGTTATGTGTAGTGATAATGATGATTATGATAGGGGGCGGAAGATGTCCTTATCGCCCGCTTTCCCCTCCCGGAGTGTGCAACGATGGGGGGAATGGGAGAAGAGGCAGTCGGTTTTGTGGTCCGTTTATTCACACTTTTTTTCGTTTTTCTGTACCTTTGTCTTTGCTTTTGTTTTTGCCGATCTCACCCGCTGTCACTACTGTTTGCTTTTTTTTTTTTTTAAAAAAAAGAAAAAAACCCATGGCTCACGACGACGACGCTGGTGCGCATACTTCACATACTCCGCTCTGCTTCGGTTACGTTCGGCACTCCGTCAGCGGCCGACACAGGCGGTATTTTTCTGGTGTATTTTTGTGCTGATAAGAAACGAGACAACAAATAAATAAGAAACAAAAAGGAAGAGAAAAATATAATTAAACGAGGGGGGGGGGGAAAAAAAAAACAAAAAAAAAGTGGACCGCTGCTGTTATTTCTAGCGTGCATACACAACGCCGTTTCAGCAAAGGGGGTCGGGGGTGACTGTCAAACGCACTCACATTTTCTTCGCAGAACATAAATCCTCTTTTTCCTTTTTGATCTTTTTTTTTTTATTTCTTCTCCCCTTTGGTACACGTCTGTTACTGTCAGTGGCAGAGGCAATATCATGCAGAGGGGTGTATTGCATGACCGCTGCAGCAAGTAGATGGTGAAGGGTTGGATGGGAAGGTTGACCCCGATGGCTGGTGCACGAGGATGCAGAGGGGAGTGTACTGGGTGGGGGCGGTGAGATGTGGTGGTCTCCCATTAGAAAGCACACATTTATAATCTCAACATGGTGGAAAGCGCAGGCAGCCTACCTCACGAACTGCACTCCTTCACTGGGGGGGGGAGAGTGCATGGCTGGCAACCATGAATGAGGGTTTTTCTTTTTTTTGTTGAGAACCTGCGACAGGAATGGTTGAGACCCACTGCCGACATCATGACAATGAAAAGATGTTCCTCCCTTCTACGACCAGAATAGTTTTTGTCGCACACAGGCAGCGCTTCATAGATTTTTCTGCGTGAAAAACCCACTCACCCAAGCCCCCTTGGCCGCCTTCCGCGCGGGGCGGGGTGAGGCGCTGGCTGAACCTCTCCCCATTTGTCTGTAAAGCCTTTCCATACAAAAAAGCTGAGTGTTGCACAGGACTCACGCATGGATTCAAAAATACTTTTTCGTCTACTCATGTATACCAGGATTTAAATGTTCTTTTCATATTTCTTCTCTATCTAAGGAGAAAAGTGGGTGAGACTATTTATGTGGGCAAGCAACTGCGTCTTAGTGCCACTACTGCAGGAGGATGTAGCATCTTTGGGGAGAGAAGTAGAAGAAGTAGATATGACACCATGCGCGCCTGGCAGTTGGAGCAGGATACCATCGCGACAGCCATGATGTAGACATCATAACAGAGTGTGTGTGCCGTTGGGTGTCCATCTCTGTGCCCACGAGAACTGTGTATAAATGCCTTCCTCACAAAAAAAAAAAATAATGCTCCCCCTCACTCCCTCATTCTTCATTTGCTTCTTGTTACTGTTTCTTTCTCTGCAGGAGACACTCACACACATTATATATCTACATATATACCCTGTGTGCATACACACGAGTGTGTACTGATGTATGGGAAGCATGTTGCCCCAGTAGACTACTCCGCATTCCTGCAGGAGTTACCAGCGTCTTCAAGGAAGCAGTACGTCATTCGTAATCGTAGTAAGCCTCAAACTTTTTTCTACGCAACTGATAACAATCCGCTTTACTCCACCTTCTCACGGACAGGCTACATGCAAACTGTGGACCCATGGTGGATAGCCGGAAAGAATGAATTCGACAGGCAACTCGTGCAGGAGCGCAACCACCATGAGGTACTGCGGCGGCACCAGATGATGGAAGAAGCACGGAAATGCTTCCTGCAGTCTCAGACCTCAGGCTCAATGAGTCGTCTGTCACTGCTGGAAAAAACTTTGAGGACAATTTCAACAAATCATAGCGCTACGGGGTCGAGGTATAGCTCTGGGAAAGGTGCTTGTGATACTCGTCCCTTATCAGCACCGCCGTATGTGTTAGGCGGAAATTTGAACCCTGATGATTTATACATGCGCCCTCGTGCGGTAGAGACGCCCAAACTGGAAGGGGTGCGGTGTGGTGGGCAGCTTGAACCACTAATTGCACCACCAATACCCACGCTGCAGGTTCAGAACGCATGCCTCGTTGTTGAACAGCCAAAGATTTCCCGTCCGACATCACTGGCTCCCGACGCAGCTGACAGGGAAGTGACGTGTGAAAGTGCGGCGCGCGGTCCACCCACTCTTCCTACACGTGCAGAAAACAATGGTACTGCTTCTTGTTCAAGCATTTCCTATGACAAGCAACTCATGCATCTCCTCCGTGGTGTTTTTTCCTTTTAGAAAATAACGTTAGTTCTCTTTATACATATATATATATATATATATATATCTTTCAATGTGTCTATGTGCACTTGCCACTTCCAATGTCATTTTCATTTTTTTTTGTTGTTGTTGTGGGGGTGAGTAGGGTCTCGTACTGGGCCTTTTTTTTTGTTTTTTGCACTAAAAATGGATGTTCATGTATGCATATGCATCCTTGCTTTTTTTTTTCTCTTTCTCTCTCATGTATTTGCTCCACAAATCTATGCTTCTCCTTGGATGCTTCTGTTCTTTACATAAGAATGGAATGTTTTCTACTGCACTGTGATTTGGCTTAGTAAGAACGAATTGTCGAGAATGGGACGTGTTCGTATGGAAACAAATGAGATACACAGAAGAGGAACGCAATGTGACGAAAAGGAGAAGGGGGTGTGGAGCTTTGAAGCCCGGTGAGAGGAGTAGTCATTGCACCCCGTCCTGTGTTGTCTTCATTTACTGCATTTGGTTGCTGGTTGGGCGATTGTTTTGGGTGCTGCCGGGGAGGGGGGAAAAAAAAATCAAAGAAATCGAAACTTTTTTTTTTCTTGTGAGAAGTCCAGTTTTGCTTTTTTTGTTGTTGTTGTTGTTTTACTCTTCTCTTCTTTTCCTCATTTTTCGGTAATTATGCGCGAAATGATGATGAACGAAGAAGAGTGAATGGAATGGCTGTGAAGACGTATATTGGCCCCCTGCAGTTTCAGCGTGTGCAGAGAATCCTTATGTATACATTTTTGCTTTCTTTTTGTTTTGTCTTCCCCATTTTCAGCGCGCCACTTTCTCTCCTTTTCTCTCTGTCTGTGCATGTATGCTTCCGTTGCTGCTCTTGCTTGCGGGGGGGGGGGGGTTGTCTCCACGTCTGTGTCCCTTTTTTCTTTGTATTTTGTGTTGGGGTTCGGGGGGTTTCTCATTGCACACATTACTGCAGGAATAACAGCGGCGGTGCTTGAAATGGTATGTGGGTACCTCCTCCTCGTGGAGTGCAGGAGGGGTTGTCGTGCTGGAGCAGCGCTTCAGCTCGTGGGGGAGCTCTTGCGTTGGCCCGAAGATTTGGCGGCAGAGGTCTTCCAGGACTTCTGTGGCGCCATGCCGACTATCCCAGTCACCAACAAGTACTTCTCGACAAATCTGGGAGTGGTGCTTTCTAGCGACGAAGACATTTTTACCATTGACCCCTCCGAGGGTGATTCCCATGCACGAGGCGCCTCCGCAACCTCAAATATGTTGCGGCAGGTCCCCACTGCCATTGGCTGCGTGTTTCTCGTAGATTCATCCATGCACCCGGAGCAAGTTTCGTTGCACAACGTGCCAGCAACGTGCCTTTTCCGTGCTGTGGTAGGGTTTAGGACCGGCATCTTGGTGCAGGAGCGAGAAGATTTGTGGTACGATGCCTGCGTGGTTAGCGGTTTTGAATACGTATCGCATAGCGACGCATATGAGGTGATTCCACCTGGGGCCGAAACGAGTGGTCTGCTCGGCGGTGACTATACTGGTGCTGCACGAATTTCTCAGATTTTACACAACACAATGTGGCCCAACGTGACTCGCCTCGATAAGCATGTTTCGAATAATGGTACTCATGCAGTCAACTTCAGGGCTGCTTCGGAGAACCTTGTGGCCGTTGTCAGCGTCAATGGAGTGCGCTTTCTGAACTGGTTTCTCTCAGCAGCCGCTGATCGTCGCTTCTTCACAACCTTCTGGCCACCATTTCTAGGAGAGTGGCGGAACTCAGGTGAAATTGAACCGAAATCGTGGAATGCGGAGCTTAACAAGGGGCACAAATTAGCACTGGTTCTGGCCAACAAATGCTATACGACAATGTTGGATGTGCAGTGTGTGCATCCGGCCCTATTCCATCCTTCCATGACGGACCTCTTCATGGCACAGTATGGCGATAGGCGTCCGTATGTGGGCGTTCTGTGTTGGCCTCCTGCTGCTTCACCGGAGACAATTGGCGGCATATATAGATATCCTCCTGTATCGGTCTTTATTGACCATTTGCGGCGTTGGGGGGTGAGAGAGTGTGTTGTTTATGTCACTCCTAATACTTTAGAATCATCCAGAACAATCCTTTCACCATCTGACATGCTGTACTGTGAGGAGCAACATATTCATGTATTATGTGGTGATGAGGAAGTGGCAACAGGCGATGCTGCACGCAAATTGGGCACCACGGAGGCTGACCGACTTGCCGAGATATTCCACACATATGAATGGCCACAGCGTACTCCCACTATTGCTGCATCTTCATCATTCCCCTCTTTTTCACTGGCAACGCGGAAAGAGGTTAACCGTGTCCTCTTGTGGGCCTGTTCCTCCTCTGCTCTGGAGGAGGAGGCGCTCTTGTGTACATCCCTCAATGCGTGCACGTCAACATCTTCCAACCAATGGGAGATGCTTCTTCCATCAATGAAATCTCCCGGTGTTTATGAACCCATAATGACGTCGAGTGTGCGTAATAAATACTTTAAAGCTTCCATCGATCTACATTGCTTTGGTGGTGCACGAACTGCCGTCATGAGAGAAACTGAGCCGACAGTTGCTCAGTTGCTCTTCTTTGGTGTTGTTGTTCTCGTAACGACAGTGAAGGTGTGTAATACAACCTCTGATCGTCGCGTGGAGGAAGCAGTTTCGAAGTGCCGCGCCGCACAACAAGCTATAGACGAGGAGTTACAAAGTTCATCATCTATTATTCTTCATGATGACAAGATCGGAAATGGTATAACGAGTGAGTTGTGTAAAGCGGCAGAAAGCTCGGTGGTGCATGTGTTATATGTGGTAGACGGTCATGAGTCCTGCGATCTTCTTGTGACACGTGTGGAGGAGCTGCTGAGTAAGGAATCAGTGGGGGAAGACAGAATGCAGTCGTCTGATCACGAGGATGTCTGCGCCAGTGAAAGCATAGATGACACCCTCTCCGCAGCACCAATCGAGGTTGTCTATGGTGCAGACAAGGATGGCAGGGATGGCAACGATGGCGCCGCGCGGTTACGCGAGATCTTGCAGCAGCACGTTTGGCCGAACCGTAAGATGTTTCCGGACACCACCGCTGATACGCCACTCGTTCAGGATGATGATGGTGGTGGTGAAAAGAAGCCTATTTGGGAGAATGACGCGCCGGTGCTCTTCGGCTGCACACCCCCGCCGGATTATCTCGTGAATCCCCTCACCTGCCGGTCTGAGCGCCTTGAAGCACTTTCCGAAGCAGCGAGTGGTGCACCGCTGAACGAGCACCAGCAACAAGAGCTCGTGCATTGGATGGATGCAATGAAACGCCACGGTCACCTCTTACCCCATGCCACGCGGCAGCGGCAGGCGGAGCTGCTCGCCACGAGATTGGGTGAGCATCTGGCTATGTTGGATGAGCAGTGAGCATGTCTGTCATGGCGCTCTATGCTCCTCTTCGCTTTTTGACTTATCCTTCTCTGTGTTACTTGCCTTTGTTGTTGTTGTTGTTGTTTTGGAGGGGTAGATGGGGTGTTGTGGTGGTTCCATGTTGTGGAGTCATTCCCACTTACGTGCAAAGATGCTGGTTTCTTTTGCAATTCCCCTTGCTGTCACTGTTTCCCCTTTTTCTTTCTGTCCGTAAGGCAGGGTTGGGGAGTATGTCGCCGTTTTTGCGCACTGCGGGGAAAGGGAAAAAGATGCCCATCATGGCTGGCTCTTTGCTGCTGTTTCTAACCATAGCACTTTTAACAATCGATACTGGTGTGAGAGAGATGGAAAATACGCGTCATCAGCATCATCGATCCTGTGAAGGAGAGGAGGATGGGCTCTGTTACATTCCGCAGGATGTTCGACAAGTGTGGCGTGAGCGGACGTTTCTAATTGTGCTCGGGATCCCTTCGTTAGATGATTCAGAGCATAGGATGCGACGTGATCTGCAGCGTGGATCATGGATGCGCTTCCCTGGTGTCGCGACGCTTTCCACCAGTTTTACGGGTGAAATGCTGGTGCTTTTTTTCCTCGGTCACCACTTTACACACCCCTACACCTATTCGCGTGAGTCAATGAAAGAGACTGCAGAGTTTTGTGACGTACTCACTCCTTTTGGCGTGACAGATCACCAACCCGCGACTAAAAAGCGTATCGGGGACGGTGGATATTGGGGATTTGAGGCAGAGGTTGGAGCGAGCCGTAAGTCATATGTGTGGTATCGCACAGCACTGCGTCTGTTCCCGACTGCAAGCTACATTGCAAAGGGTGATGACGACATGTTCCTTCGTGTGCCCCAGTTGCTTGCCGACCTGTACACACTGCCGCGCAGTGGCGTCTACTGGGGCCGTATGCTCCAGTGGCTTGCGAAGAAGGGTGACCCCAAGACGCTATTTTATTTCGCGGGTGGTATGTGTATTATCATGTCGAGTGATATCGCGGCGCACATCACGTCGTATGCCCCACTGCAGCAACTCCTTGGAACGCAATTTGCCTCGCTATCGCCTGATGAATTGGTGCGGTTTGGCTCCCTCAACACAAATCACGAAGATGTGATGCTGGGTCGAGTGCTCTACGAGACACGATATTCTCGTGTCAAATTTGTGTATGAAAAGAAATGCCGCTTCCACGACATTCACGTGGGAGGCAATATGGCACCCATCACACACCACTCCGTTCTCGTGCACCACCTGAAGCCACACGATTACGCGAAGCTCGCACTCCTCTTTATGAAGGGTGGCCAAGAACCAAAACCAATACGGTTTGAGCGCCGCCCTGGGCGAGTGGGAATCGTGGGTGAGGCGCTTTACAGTTACCATTGCTGAGGGCAACGGCGTGGGCAGCCTTCTTGTGCGGTTAATTCTCATGGATAAAAGAAGGGTCGGGAAAAAATTCTATACACATAGTTATGGAAAATGACTCACATATGTGTATTTTCTCTCCTTAAAGGTTTGTGGAAAGAGAGGTGAGATCAATGGCGACCCACTTTGTTCGACACACTCTTTCATTGATATGTAGTCTTTGCTTACACATCCTCCTCCTCTTCCCATTCCCATTCTTTGCGTTAGGTGATACACTGACGCCGTTTGGTTTGTTTTTGTTGTTGTTGTTGTTGTTGTTTTTCTTTTTTGAGAGCTTGCGACAGGAATGGCATCACCTGATGACTTCAGGGATCGACATAACTACGCCTTCTCGTTTTTTTTTTTGTTTATTTCCTTTTACAAAGAAGTCTCTTCGCTAAGTACATGTTTTTTTTTGTTTGCTGAATAGGTAAGTTTGGCGTTTGTTTAGTGGGCCCGTTTTTGTAATGTGTTGACCACAACGCCGTCGACCCCAACCGATGCGGAATGGGAGACGAGCACGAGGGCACTTCGCGCGTTTGTTGCGCATCACGGCCCAGTGCAATTCCATTTTCAGTTCCGCCCGGCTTCAATCCCGGGGTTATCGTACAATATGTAGGGACTACTCACCCCTGAGGAGGGGGCGAATTAATTTTTTGATACGGCGGTGGAAAGGACCCCGTTTGCGAGTTATCGACAGAGTGTGCTGTCATTTACGACGCCGCGAAATGAGGAAGTTTTTGCGGCGTTCCAGGAAGCACGCGCGGCTTTAAGCAGCGAATGGGCAGCAGTAGAAGCACATAAATAGTTGTAAGCGCACCATTCCGAATGTGCACGAGCAGAAATGGCGGGTGAGCATTTCCGGACTTCTGACGCTGCACAGCAACAGGCGCAGCACTCGCAAGATCCGTTTATGATAATACAGGAGCAAATGACCAGACTGCAAGAGCAGTTGCAACAACGTGAGGCCTGCATGGAGGAAATGAGCGCCCAACTGCTGCAGAAGATTTTGCAAAACCAAACACTTACCACGGCCTTGGGGTCTTTAAGACAACGAGATGTACACGAACTCTTCCCCATGCGGGTAAGCCTTCAAGCGTACAATCCCCGACACAAGCTAGGCGGTCGATAACAGATCTGCTATGGAAAGGTGACGGGAACGCGGGGGTTTCAGGAGAAGGCTAAAAAGTGGGAATACTTGGGTATCCAGGTGCCCCGGCAGGATTCGTAGAAGATACCTCCACGCCCAGAAGAGAGGATACGTACCTTTGATGGCACAGTAGAATACATGATGGAGTATTCTCCGGCGGAGCTTTTGATGGCATATCGAACCACCTTTAAAACACCGGCAAAAACGGGGCCGGCGTGTGCAGAAGCGTGGGAAGCGCTCGAGGCATGGGCAAATGTTGTGCTAACGAGTGGAATCACGACCGAATTAATTGAGCTGGGAAGGAAATCTTACGCGTGTTTGCGTCTCTTGCATACGATGGCTGAACACCCGAGTATCTCGTATCAGAGTCTACGAGACACGATGGTAGACCCGCTGAAAAAGGATGATCCGTATGAACAGACAGCCTTAAAACCTGACTGCCAGTCGTTGGGGAGAAATTGCCCTACTTCAGCGGCAAAATTTCGTGCCGCATCCCCAAAATCCAGACGCCATCACGCTGGATTGGGGTGCCCTCCCGAAGACGTTCAAAAGCGACCCGCACAGAGCGGCGCGATACGTCGCTATCGGAGGGGAAGACGCCACGGCAGCGAAGGCGGTAATAAAAGGCATGGCAGACGACGAGAAGATAACCACGTTGTCCACAAGAGATGTGGAAAATATTCTGTGCCACTACGGGATGACGGCGCACTCCGTAAAAAGGGGAGCCTTCGCGCACGCAGCAGCGGCAGTGGTCGAGCACGAGCTCGATCCCCGTTTGCTCGCTCAATTGGGGAAGCATGTCGACCCAATGGAGTTTCCACGCAGCACGGTGCGGTACCTAGGTTAGTGGGCCGAAGTCATCAACAATTCAGATAAATTGACGTCGTTGATGTAGAGAAACTACAAAAATTTGCGAGGCAACCGTGGGTTTATCCAGAATTCAAGTGGGAAGGCGTACTCCCAGTTTTCCACGGCTGCAGTATTCTCAAACGAACAAGCAAGACACGAGTGGCAACGGACGAAGAAGAGAAGCTATTGCCCTTGCAACAGGTGAGTGTGGACACTTTGTCACTGAAATGGGTAAAAAAATCTCCTCAATAAGGAGGCCAGAAAACGTTTCAATGAAGTGTGGAACATCATGCGAAGACCCGTGGAGTCACAACAAGAAGAAGGGAGGGAATCCAACTTCAGGATTTCAGAGGAGGACGCGCAGCTTATGAAAGAGGCAGGCATTATTAGCGCAGCGTCGAGCCACCCAACAACAGGTTGGGCAATACCCTTCACAGTGGTGGGGGAAAAACAAACAGGATCGAGACGGCGTTTTATCGCATGGCCAAAGGAAAAAAATGAACAAAAAGATTACGAGCCCAACATGCCGTTGGGTTATGTTTCCCAATATTTGGGAGCGGTTTACGATGACACCGCAGCAATCTTCGATCTAAAAGCATCCTTTTTTCAGGTGGCATTGCCCGAGGATGTGCGGGCAGGCTTCCGTTGTCGAACAGAGTCAAGGGAGTCGGTTGAGTTTACTCGACTCCCCGTGGGCTACAAATGCAGCCCTGAAATTCTTCACACCATCACGAGGGCCTTGGCGGGCGACCTGGAAGTGGTGAAACCGGAGTTTGCAGCTCCAAGTGATTTGACTATTCACACGTGGATTGGCAACATCCGTATCAGCGGATCGGGTCGGGAGGTCCGAAGATGGGTCAGACAGATTGACAAAAATGTATGGCACTGTGGTGCCACCCTGGGGGAAACACAGGTATGCGTCAGGGAGTACGATTTCATCGGGGTACATTTCAATCACGATACAAATACGGTTTGCCCCAGCGAGAAAACAACAAGACGACCAAGCGAGGCTCCATCGCTTGAGACACTGTCAGTCGAGGAAATGGAAAGCACGGTGTCTCGCATGATGTATGCCGCAGGCGTGGGATGTGAATCCATTTTTCCGTACTACTTCTTTTTGAAGGAAGTACGAAGACGCTTATCGCGTTTGAATAGAGGTTTGTTGCGTCCATAGGATGGCGCGGGGTTGCTCTCAGCGGCTGTGGGAGTCGGCGATGAATGGTTTAAACGTTTATTACAGAATGAGCCGGTACAACCACCGATCAAGGCACCAAGTGCCGCAACATTTGCCACGGATGCCTCCATGCAAGGATGGGCGCATTGTTATTCAAGGATTCGGGAGAAATTCTGGCAGCGGGAGGCGCGTGGGAAGCTGAACCACACATGATTTCACAAGCAGAGGCTCGGGCAGTACATCTGGCCCTAAGGGCATTCAGGGGTAACTACGAGACACCTTTGCACATTTGCGTGGACAATACAACGGTGATGAACATCATGGCAAAAGGCAACACACACTCAGAAGCTCTTGTGAATGAAGTGTCGGCCATAGACAACGTCTTGCGGGATCAGGACATTCAAGCCACGTGGAGATACATGGTTTCGAAAAACAACCCAGCGGATGGCATTTCCCGACGACGCGCTATCACGCGAGGAGGCATGGCGAATGAGACCGCGGGAGGCGGCCTAAAGGCGCTTGCAGCACTGCCGCTTCGTGGGTAATAGAAAGGTAGAGAAAACGAGTGACGATGACTTTTGGTGCAGGGCACTAAACTCTTATCAACGGACTCGTGAATCGAAATAAAATAAAAATTTTCCTATTATCTTCTCATCTCGTTCTTAAGGGGATAGGATGGTGAATACTATTCGCTGCTGATGTTTCCCGCCCATGTCCCCAAGGCGTTAATGACGGTCTTCGTCGTGAAGAAACTAAGAATTACCCCCATACTCTGCAGAAGGAAGGGGGGGGGGGATTGATCAATGGATTTCATCACGACTGTGTGTGCTTTTGTTCTGTGCCAATCTCTACTTGAGAGGGGACCCTGTCGTTAAGTAATACCCCAAACCTACTCCTAGGTGCACGTTTGTTCATACAAACCATTGCTTTCTTTCTCTGGGCTTCCGAGAGAAGACTATTCTTGGCTGCGCATTCTTTGCTCTCTGCACTCCCATGTGTCACTCCTTCGTTATTGTTGTTGTTTTTTTGTGTGTGGGTTGGTGGTGGTCTTATTTTGTTGGGTTGCTCTCGCCGTGTATATCGAAATGAGCAACCCCTTTCAAACAGGGGATATGAGTTTCCGCGGGCGCACCGAAAGGAATGGCACGCCTCGTGCTGTTTCCACCAGACCGAAGGGTGGTGATATTCCGCTCAATCTCTCATTCGGCAACTTTGAGTTTGAAGATATGAAGCGGATGGGACGACGGGGTGGTGGCGTACGGGAGTTGGCCGCGTTGCTTCGAAACGCGCAGCGGCGGACGGCGGTGCACTCCACCATGCTAAGCTCTAGCGAAGGTCTGGAGCAGCGTAATGCGGAACTTCTCAGGACCGCCACGCGCCGTGCTGCGGGTGAAAAGGTGAAGGATGATCCGAAGCGGCTCGCCAAGGCGCTGGCACGGCGACGCAACAAGAAGCGGAGCTCCGCAAAGAAGTGGGCAGGACGTCTTCGAGATCTTCAACAGTCCGTGGAAACGGTAGTGGAAGACCGAAGTGCAACACGGCGGGCTGCGAAGGCGCAGCGTGAGAATCGTCGAGCCAAGGTGCAGAATCGGAAGCACGACACTAGCCGGGCAGGAGGTGGTGCAACAGCTGCGGGGAAAAAAAGTAAGAAAAGGAACAACGCTAAAAAGACCCCTTCAGCTGCGAAGAAGAATGGGAAGAAGAGGCAGGGGAAGGGGAGGAAAGCGATAAAATAATGAGACAGCGGAAAGGCAGCACTGCCAGAGAATGGTGCAGATCTGTCTCTTTGTGTTTATGTCTCGCTTCAAGAGTTTTCCCCTCAATCGGCGAGATGCACTCGACACGAGGATGAGCGAAAGAACATCGAGTAAAAAGAAGCGACGGGAGTGGGATGCGTCTGTGTGCAAGTGTGTGGATCTATTGCGATATTGGAGTGGCCGTATGATACGTACGTGCACTAGACACCACCTTTTTTTTTATTATTATTCGGGTTTTTTTTCGTGTTTAGGGCTCCTTCCGTGATTTGGCTGCTCTTTGGCTTTTGCTGGGAAGAGCCTGAGGGTTACACCCCATACAAACGCAGCTGAAGCCTTTGTGACGTGGGGGGGGAAGAAGAAAGAGTTTTTTTTTTTACTTTACTTTTTTTTTTTTGGGGGGGGGGGAGTGTTTCTTTCACTCCTAAAAGATTTTTAATACAATACGCGTGGAAAAAAAAAATCAAAGGGATGCTACGTCGGCTTAACATCTGCGCCACCTCTCAGATCCTCAGCATGTCCAAGGTGAGAGTCGCCGCTGGGATGTGTATCCAGCTGCAAAAGCAGCACTTGAGCAGTCATACTCTCATAAGGACCACTGCTGCATCTCCTCTTTGCCTGCAGCGGCGCAGTTTCTTCTTGCAGCCATTGCAGCGCATGCGAGTAGCCGGTGCAATCAAGCCGCAGACGTCTCCAATGAACTTTGGTGGCGGCAGCAGCAACGGGGACGGCAACACCGCGGAAAGCCTCACACCGCACGTGCGTGAGCATCTTTCGAAGGTTTACGGTCTTTTGGCAGCTGGCTGCGCAACTGCTGGTGTTGGTTCCTTTCTAATGATGGCTACATCCCTGGGGAAAATTGTGCCCTTCTGGCTGCCGATGGTGGGTGGATTCGTACCTCTTCTCTGGCTCTCCTTTGCCCCGCCGCAGAACCCAACGTTGAAGCTGGCGCTCTTCTTTTCTTTCACTGTGTTGGAGGGCATGGCGTTAGCACCGCTGATAGCCATGACATTGGCGAAGGGTGTGCTTGGCACTGCTATTGTACTCACTGGTGCGGTGTTTTTTGGCTTCAGCACTGCTGCGTATTTGGCACCGCGCGCGTCACTTTTAGCTCTGCAGGGACCACTCTTTGGGATGATGATCGGTATGGTGGCTATTTCGATTCTAAACATCTTCTACCCTACTGCATTTGCCCATTCAATCATTCTCTACGGTGGGCTGGCACTCTTCTCACTTTTTGTGTCTGTGGACACTCAGGCAATGATTGAGCGGGCGCGCTGCGGCGCTGGTGACCACGTGCAGGATGCCATGCAGATGTTTCTCAATGTGGTGAACATATTCGTGCGCATTGCGCAGATCCTCGGCTCAATGGATCGCTAAATATCCGTGACGGTGGGAGAAGGAGAAATTCACTGTTTTCTTTTCGTCTCTTTTTCTTTCCTTTTTGTTTTGTTTTTGCGTGTGTGGCCGCTTCTTACAGCTTGAACGCCCTTTTTTTCCCTTCAGGTGTCTTGTTGCTGTGCCCCTCCCTTCCGCTGGTTGGGCGGGTTGGCAGCGCCGTGCTGGACGGATGCGACATCATGCACGCGAGACAGTCGAAAAAAATGAGAAAAAAAAAAGTGGGGGAGGGTTGAAGTGGGACGATAGGAGGAGGAAAAAAAAGAAAAAGAAACATCGAGAATGCAATGAGGGAGAAGAAAAAGAAAAAAAAGGGGGGCAGAAAAACACGGTGAATGGCGCAGAGAAGGAGAAAAGGAAAGGTAGACATGTGCTCCAGAGATTGGAGACAGACAGCAGCCGCACGGGAATGAAGCCCAGAATTTTTTTTTTAAGGGCGGGAGAGAAAAAGAAAGAGATGGTGTGTAACAGTGTGCTCTTATCTATTCGCATCTATTTCTATGAATAAATTCTACACCTCATAATGCCATACAGCCCATGTCATGTGACTGTGCAGTTCTCTGTATATCTGTCTATCCCATTCCCGTTTCTCTTCTCCATGTCTAGTAAAACAGGGGTGGAAGGGGAAGCCGAAGCAGCTGCGCATTCATGAATGTGGATATGCACGTGTAGATTATGGCTTGCCATGTGAATCGTATCACGTCGTGCAAATGCACAGGCAAGACGTTTATCTGCGCACCAGTGAGGCAATATTGTCTATCTTTTTTTTTTTTCATTTGTATTCTGAAACGCACACGTACAGACGTATATATTATCTCTTTTCCGCGCCGCCACTGTTGTTATAGATTCCTCTCAATCTCTCTTTTAGCTGTTCTTTTACGTGATGCTTCCGTCTTGTGTAAATGCCCCTCCTAACTCTTATTTTGTCTCGCTCATTATGTTACCGTACGTGGTACGTGTTTTGATATGTTGTGTGCATACACATTTATATTATATAATAGGCCATGGGCAGTGTGGATGACACAAAATGGGATGTAGAGAAGACTTGTCGCCCTCAGCGCGCTAATCGCGGAAACATGCTGCAGGAGCTTCTCGACAAGGGTCTCGAGTCAGAGGAGGAGCAGCTGCTACACGACCTCAGTGACGCGACGACGGACAGCACCTTCACCGGCAGTGGTGAAGAAGCAATGGATGAAATTGACAGTGACTTCTCCGATGAAGAAGTAGAGGGTGTCCTTGATGGAACGGAGGCACAGACAGAAGAGATGCTGCGCCGGGAAGAGCGACAGGAAAAGAAGAAAGAGCGCCAGCATGCGTTACGCCATGGAGGACGCCCAGTGACGCGCAGAGGGGGGGCGGTAGAGGAGACCAAAGCGGCATTGCTCCGGCTTCGGCCATTACCGACCATCCCATTGGAGGAACGCCTTCAAGCAGCACAAAAGCGTGCGCTGGAGCTTCGAGCAGAGGCAGCGGCAGCGAGTGTTGTGGTAGAGGGGCGTCTCGAGGCGACTGTAGCGGTGGGAGCGTCGACGTACAACATGGCAGCGTCTATGGCGAAACGTCGACGAATGGGGCACAACCACCGCCTACGCTTGTCGGCCGAAGGACGAGATGAGGGATCCTCTGAGGAAGATGGCGAAGCTGTGGCGCAGCGCATCTGTTACACGAGCAGCGTGAAGGTTCTGGAGCAGTTTTCTGTCCCTGTTGTGATATCGTTCTCCAAGTGCCTACCACCTATTTTTTGCACCAAGTGAGTGGTAATGGTAGCAGGTGCCGCTGCTTCTGTCGTTGTTGTCCCCTTTTGCCTCTCCCATCTGCAGCCTCTACTCTTTTCCTCGCCTCCCTGTCTGCCCGCTCTTCTTCGGCTTTTTTTTTTCTTTCCTTCTTTCTGCTCCCTGTCTCTGCTTACATGCGCCGTAGCTGCACTGTCCCCCTCTCCCCTTGTTGGGCTCTTCTTTTTCGTTCGAGGTGGCTTTGCTTCATCGAATTCAAGGAGAAATCACTCAGTCACACACAAACACACACGCGCATCAATGCTAAACCCAGAGATCAATGCTATCATGGATCAGCAGAAACAATCCGTGCAGGATGTTCTCGGCGCGCAGAAGGTCCACATTCGTGTGCAGCAGCGTAAAGGGAAGAAATTTGTGACCTCTGTACAGGGCCTAAACCCAGCATTGAACTTCCGCCGAATCAACCGAGAGTTTCAGCGGCGGTGGGGTTGCAATGGCACTGTCATCACGACACCAGATGCAGGGACTGTCATTCAACTGCAGGGAAACTGGAGCGAGGACATCAAAAAGTTTCTTCTTGATGAGAACATGGCGACGGAGCAAAATCTAGAGATTCACTCGCTGAACTGAATTCACCCAGGCAAGCACCCAGTGGAGGCGGTGGTCTCCTGTCAGTTGTTACTGCTGCTGCTCCAATTCTTTTTCTTAATGTTTTCCTCCTCGGCACTCAGTCACTTATCCATTGAGCCAAACGGGGGGGAAGATGAGGGGCAGCAGCAGCAGATGTCATCTGTCACTTTTGTCTTACTACCACTTTATTAAAATTGAGGGCGAGAAGAAGAGGAGGAAAGAATAAACATGAAGGTGAACTTATAACAGAATTTGACCATGGAAGGGTGCAACAGGCAATCATTTCCAGAGGGAGGATACGACAAGAAGAGTATCGGTGGTGGTGGTACTACATACAGTCAACAACACTTACATGTAAATAAATATATATATATATATATATATATATATATATATATATATATTTATTTACTTACTCTGTCTGTTCAATCCCTCTTGTATCCGTAGCACATGTATTTACGTATGTGCGTGTGTGTGTATGTGCGGTTCTGGGGAGTTCAAGTGTTCTTCTTAACTATTGTGGTATCCTCTTTTGCTCATAATGCATCTCTGTGTGTGGGCACACCTGCACCTAGAGACTGATGCAAAAAGTGGTGAAACTCTTTTTTCTCCTTATTCTTCTTTTGTTGTTGCTGATGGGGATGGTGAACACATTCTCTCCTCCCTTGGTGTGATGAAAATGAATGGATGAATACATAAATACAGTATAGCTGGTGTGGTGGTGAAGGAACACGAAGAGAAACGCGCCAAGCGAAGGATTAGCGTAATAGCATTCACCGTTCATCTATTCTTGTTGTTGGGTGGCACTGTGTTTCTCTTCTTTTTTTTTTTCCGTGACAGAGAGGCGAAGAGTGAGAGGTTCTCTCGGGGAAGGGGGTTGAATTCGATTTCTGCGTCCTTGTCTCTTTTTTTCGTGTGCGTGCTGGGGTTTATTTTTCTTAACAAAAAAAAAAAATAAAATGCCCGCTCTTCCAGAATTCATTCCCCTGGCGAAGCAGAAGGAGATGTTTGCCGTCTCCTCTTGGCGTGACTCTCCGCATATCTCCGCCACAACAACCACTGCGGCCTCTCATCCAGCAATGCCGAGCCCTGCAGCGCTTCCAATCTCACAATCCGAGAAGGACGGGGCTTCCCAGAGCAAATCTCATCGCTCGCGTAGGGGTCGCGGTCGCGGAAAGACTCGCTCGCCGCAGCAGCAGGATGTCGACGACTTTTTCGTGAACTGCGTTCTTCCGCCAGGAGCGAATTTCAAAATGCTCAAGTCGGAGCTGGATCTTCATGCGACGACCCCACTGCGCATCTATGACATTGGCCCACCCTGCACTTTGTATCCACGACGGAACGGCGCTGCGGGTACTGGTGGCACTGAACCTGGAAATGCCGAGTACAACACTGGAATTACCTCTACAACAACAGCTCCTGCCCCCACTTCTACTTCTGCTGTCGACGCCTCAACCCCCGTGAGGCACACAGATGAAGTAGCACCGGAACCCAAGACGGCCCCGGCAAAAAAGTCAAGGCAAAGTGCTGTGGAAATCTCACCGTTCTGTACTCCAATGGTAGCTGCTAATGCCTCTGTTGCTGCTGCCCCTGAGGATGGTGACGAGTCACCGGGTGCATCCTTACCAGATCTGGCCCTCCCACCCTCTGTCCCATCAGAGATTCTCATGAAGGGACACCTCATCTCTCTTTTGTTTGCTGAGAGCACTGAGGCGGAGAAGGTCAGTGAACTTATCCAAAAAAAGTGGCCTGCTTCTACAGTGATGATTGTGTCCAGGAACCGCTCTGCTCTCAACGCCTCGCTTGTGTTAAAGGGGCTCCCAAGTTTGGCCAAGACTGAGCGCGTCATTGAAGTGCTTGAAACCGTCATACCAAACAAGGTGTCCTACATTCGTCTCCACCGAGGAGAGCGGGGTGTGTTTAAGAATGTCATTTTTGTGAAGTATCCCAACCGTGAAATTGCAGAGGAGTGCAAGTTGCGCCTCGAGCGCTTCTTCATTGGATCTCGCCCACTGAAGGTGGAGTTCAAAAAGAAGGAGAAGGGAACCACTGATCGTGAAAAAGGTCTGACGCTGCAGCAGCTGGTTCGAGATCTTCGTGTGAGCACGGAGCATGAAGGATTTAAGTACCAGCGCAGCGACCTCAGCAAGGAGGAGGTAAAAGCCCTCAGGCAGCTCTGTCACTCGTATGGTCTCTCATTTGACCTTGGCGAACAGACAGTAACAGTGAGGCGCATTCTTCCGGGCAGTGGTCGCCCATCTCCTGCCCTGCGGGCCACTACAACCGCCGTCACCTCCCAATCGACCAATTGGACGCAGCCCACACCCGGGGCCCTGCGACCGATGGACTTCAAAGGCATCCGTCACTGGCGAGAATTAAATAGCCAGTGTGTGTCTCTTGGTATCGCACGCCCCAAGGGCCCCGGTGATGTACCGCCATTTGCTGCTGGTCGTGGCCGCCCTCTCTAAGAAAAAGAGCGCCCGCCCGCAACCAACCACAACAAACACACACACGCAATCAAACAAACAAACAAAAAAAATGGCACGAAAGAAAATTGAAGAAGGGAAAAAGAGTAGATGAATTGCAACTGGAGAAGATGAAGGTGGAAGAATGGGGTAATGGACGATACTTTGGAGTTAGCAGATGTGAAGCCTGAACCTCCTTGTCATCATATCCTCCTGATTTTCTCTCATTCTTTCTTGCTCCGAGTGTAGGTACTTCTCTCTGTGTTCAAAGTGCTTCTGCGGAGACCTTCTGAATTACCCTGTGGAGTGTTGAATTGCACCAAACGACTGGAGGGAGGGAAAAATGCACAGGAAACAAAATCTTTCATCAAAATCTTTCATCTGATGGATGGAGAAAGAAAGAGTATGTGAGTTTGCCTTTTGTTTTTTTTTTCGTTTTTCATTCTTTTCTCTCCTTCTGTTATTTTCAGTGGCATGAGGAGCTTCTGGTGATGATGGAGGGGGGGCTCGACGAGGCACTTGGAAGGGAATAGAGGGGGTGAAGTGGGGGATCTCTTACTCAATCGCCCACTCTCGATCTCCTGTGGCACATCGACACTCTTGTGTACATGCGCCATGTCCTTTCTAATTTTTTTGTTACCCCCCACCACCAACCACCCCCCTCTGTTTCTCTTTCTTTCTCTCTGTGTGTGTGTGTGTTTCATACCCGTTATATCTACCTAAACGCACAAAAACATGTGTTTGACTTGATCACAAGCACTGTGGAATGAAAAGAATTGAAGAATGATTTTTTTTTTGTTTAAGTGTGATAAAAATGGGCGGAAAGGGGAATGTTGAGGGATTTTCGCGCACACACACACACGTGCGCGCACACTCTTGAAAGGTTCACAAGCGTCGTGTGGGAACGAAAAAGAGGAGGGGGAGGTGGGGCACTATTTCAGTGCTTGTTTTTTTTTTCTCTATCCGGGACGAACAATACGCAGTCCGCTTTCTGCTTCTCCCGTTCTCGTTTCCTGTTCGAGTTGTTGTTAGAGAAGTGTGTTTAGTGTGCACCTACATCCAGCGGAATAAAAAAGGCAAGTAAAACAAAAGAGAACGTCTGCCTGTGTATATGTGCGTGAAACAAATATAGAGATGTGATATTGAAGTAGAGTGATGTAAGTAACTTACCCCACATGCACACAGCCCCACAATAACAAACTGATGCGTGTGATTCTTGTTATATGTATATGTGTATCCTCACATTTGCATAACTCCCTGATAAAGGCATAAATTGGACTATAAAAGGATGATGAGATGCCCGAAAGAAAGAAGCCTATGTTAGGTGTGGATTCTTCGTTCCAGCATATTGCTTGCGCACTCCGCTCTTCTTTTGGTCAAAGGTGGTGGGGTAAATCTGGATTTGCCCCTGATGTTTTGCTTTACTCATCGAGAGAGCAATGGAGCAGAAGTTTCTTCAGGCACGGAGCTCTCTGTGTTCCGTGCTGTGAAGGAAAGAGGAGTGGGAGTAGGCGTGACGGACGCCTTTTTCAAGTGTGATGAAAGGAAGAATCAACGAGAACACCGGTTCGTCGAGATGCGTTCAATGAGTGTTCCGGGTTCTGTTTTTGCAGATGTCTTTCTGCATCCGTGTGGATCTCATATAGTAAGTTTTATTCACCCTCAAACAACGTACCACCCCGCCTTTGTTTTCCTCCACGTGTTTCATCACGCTCCTCGTTGCAAAGGCGTAACTTTTGAGAACCCGCCCCTCACTGCCACGTGCGGTGGAGGTGAACGGACGCCGCCTTCAGCCCCTCCCCTTCTCGCTGGTGGCTGAGTTATCATAGGCAATAGGGGGGGGACGTCCGCTCAGGGTCTCACGGGAATTTCGTTTGGGGCTTAAATATTGAGAGCTTGCGACAGGAATGGTAGCACCTGAGGACTTCATGGATCGACATGACTACGCCCTCCCCTTCCTTGTTTATCTCCTTTTAAGGAGTAGCCTCCTCTTTGATTAGTGCAAGTTTTTAATTTTCTGAAACCCGCCCTGCCAACCACCACCCCCAACCGCCCCGCGCAGGAGGCGGCCTAAAGGCGCTTGCAGCACTGCCGTTTCGTGAGTAATGGAAAGATAGAGAAAACGAGTGACGATGAATTTGGGTGCAGGGCACCGAACTCCTATCAACGGACTCGTGAAGGAAGAAAAAATTGTTTTATTTATTATCTTCTCATCTCGTTCTGAAGGGGTGGGAGGAAGGTAGATACTATTCGGTGGTGGTGGCTATGGAATCGTATTCATTCCCTTGTTGCATTCGCCTCCCGGAACCTGATGGCGCTGCTCGCGCAATTCTCCTCTCACAAAAGATACCGCCACCACCCAACTACTGGTGCTGCCCCCCTCTCCTCTCCTCTCCTCGTCCAGGAGGCGCCCCTTGTGATGAGTGAACATCCTTCGCCCCAACAAAACAGAGAATTCTTCTTCACGACACGCTGGTCATTGAAATTGCATGTGATGTGCCGTACGGGGATTGTGTATTCGTGGAGGGTGCAAATGAGTAGATGTTTCGCTTCTTCACAGTGTTTGGAGTAGGTTTCTCTGACCTAGTGCGTGCAATATAAGCACAAAGGATAAAGTGTTCTATCTCATTACAGTCTCATCTGGTATTATGGATGTTGCACATGGCACAAGCGTAGGGTGATGTCTCTTGTGTGTTTTCCTCGACAGAAAAGTGCATCCTTCTCTCCAAATTTCTAAATGTCCTCTGGGCACGTGTATGTGAGAGGTTGCTTTTTTTTTTTTCCTTCATGAGGTGATGGAGTATTTGTAGGAAAAGTTGGATGTTCACCTCATTCCTCCGTTTGATACCGCTTGTGGTGCTACTGTTATTTCTTGTTGCTATTATGTTAGCGCTTCTGTTTCACATTAGTTTTCTCCCCTTTGTTTTTTTTTTTTTGTTTTCTCTTTCCTCCTAGATCCCCTCATCTCCATTCGTCTCTGTGTCTGTGTTGGGCTTTACTCATAGATGCGTAAATGAACGAATCAGGGTATAACTACAACACTCTTGTGAGGGTTTTTTCGCATACCGTGGTTTTCAAACAAACTCATCACTTGTTGTTTGAGACAGGCCCAGTGGCCCTGAAGGTGACGGCGGCGCCACCGGGCAACAGCGGGCTGCACCCTTCCCGGCACGAGGCAAGTGTCTACAGTATTCTGTGTCCCCATTCATCGATTCCAGAATTCGTGGAATGCGAGGAGGATTGGTTTGATACCTCACTTTTCATTGCAGAGAAGTTTCATTGCGGCCGGCAACGGTTGCCCGTACTTGTGACGCAATTTGTCAAGGCTGCCTCGGTCGACCGGCTATTCTACACCTTCCCGATAATTCGTTGGTCGGTGGCTCTGCAGGTGGCGAAACAAGTCGTTGTTGTGTTACAGCACATACACAGCAGAGGTGTTGTGTATGGTGATCTAAAACTGCCCAATGTTTTGGTTGGAAGTGGTGGGTACGTGTGGCTGGTAGACTTTTCCAGTGCCGTCATTATGTGGAACCCCAGTGCCACAGGATCTGGCGAACGAAGTGTTGTTGCTCGAGAGCACCTGGCGCAGGGTATTACAATGCACGTGCGGCCACCAGAATTATTTCCTCATGTTGAAACAGGAGGAGGAGGTGGTGACCCCGTGGCGGCGGTGTTGCAGCATCTATTTATGGTGGATTTCTGGGTATTTGGAGTCTTTTTCTTGGAGCTTTTGACTGGTCGCCCATGTTGGGGATCCTTTGATGTGTCCAGCGATAAATTGGCTGAGGAAGAGCTACATGCAAAAGTGTTGGACGGGTGCGAACTTGTCAGAAAGCGCTACAGCGGCATGTATCGTGGCAGCGGTGTGCCCCGGAAGCCGGGGGAGGTATGGAAAGCACTTAGGGATTTGCTTTTGGGACTGCTGCAGCGCAACCCCGAGAAGCGGCTTGGCTTCACGGGGGGGTGGACTGCCGTTCTGCAGCATCATTTCTTTAAATGTACAGAGCCTGACCATTGCAAACCATTCCCTGAAGAGTATGATGAGGAGATCGACGAGTTGATGCTCGGACTGTAGTCTTGAATCAAGGACGATGTTCTCTTCACCCCTCATAATCCTGTGGTGTCTTCTTTTCGTATTGTTTTTGATGTTATTTGTTTGTTTTTCTCCTGTGCTCTTTCAATTGTCACTGTCTTCAATCCTGCCCTGTTGTTCCATCCAATGTGGGAGAAACTGACAGGAAGGAAAAGTATACATATATATATGTATATATATATAATTTTTTTTTGTATGTGGCGTGTGGTGAGACGGAAATGCAATTATGGGTCTCTTGTACCTGACGGTCAGGTTGTAGTGTCCCTGTGTCCGTCTGCGTGTGTGTGTGTTTGCGCCGCAGTGTGGCTCGTCGCTTAAAACAATGGACCGCCTCCTCTGCACAGCAGCACTTCCAATCATCGTCTTACCACATCTACGCTTGGCAGACATATAGAAAGTATCAAAAAAAAAAAAACATCCGATGGTTTGTCGTAGACGATGTCTCTGGTGCACACCTGGGTAAATTAAGTCAAAATACCTTTAGAAAAAAAAAAAGAGAATAGTCTCGCCCATTTTTCTCCTTCATAAGAGGACAAATGTGGAAAGAACTTGTTGTCATATTGTACATGACTAGAGGAGGAAGGTTTTTAGAAGCCATACGTGAGTTCTGCGGCAGACTGTGCTCCCTATGTGTGGAAAGGCTTTACGGATGAGTGGGGGATGGTGCAGGCAGCGCCTCACCCCGCATCCCGCGTGAGGCGGCCAGGGGAGTTTGGATGGGTTTTTCACGCAGAAAAATCTATGAAGCGCTGCCTGCATGTATAAAAGATGAAAGGTATGAATGGACTGTGTTTTCATGATATTGGCAGTGGGCGTCAACCATTTCTGTCGCAAGCTCTCAAGCTAAAAAAAAAAAAAAAGCATTGCGAATGCGTTACGCAAAGCGCTCAAGGACCCGTAGGAGCTTCATTTTCTGCTCATCACCTTCTTCTGCGCTGTGGTTGCTCTCATGCTGCACTGTCGTCTCTGCCCGTTTCGTCACTGGTGTCTTCCCGGTGGTCACAGTCGCAATCCCCCTTCCCGGGTATGGAGCGAATGATGTATAAAAGAAGTTATGACGCAACGAAGTGTAAAACCTGCTTCTCTCAACCAACGTATGCCGAGACGAATGTGGCGCACAGCACGAGTTGCACACTCTCTCGCAGTGGGGCCAATACCACGCCAACGCGATGCCCGCACTATCCGGCTGTGAGCTCACTGCTAAAACCCGCTGAATGCGATTGCAAAGCTTGAACAGATGTCTTTCCCTCCACACACACACCTTTGAACCCCACGGGGAATATGGTCCCTACTTCGTCTTCATCCTGTTGAAGATCAGGACGTTTCCACCCACCGCCTTGCTCAGAGTCTTGGCAGTGGAAGATCACAAGGTGTCGATCATTCAGACGAACGGGTCTTTCTTGGACACCGGATGTCGTGGATACGCACCAAATTGGTGTCTATTTCCAATCCAACACTACCCGTTGTGCAACACGTCTTTGAGGACTGGCTTAGAAAGGAACCCACTTGCACAACTGGTACCGTCAATAAGGTGATCATGCACGATGGAATTATCATTTTATTCTTTGACTACATGATTGGTAACGAGGATGGGGAATTTACACACAGCACTTTGTTTTGTTTTGTTGGGGGAATGAGGGGGGCGTGGGCGAGATGATGTAGCTCGTTCTACTATATGAAAAAAAAAGGGAAAACCTTCACATATCAGCACCAGAGCGGAAGAGCAACAAGTTCTACTCGCACAGAATAGAGGGCTTGAATAATGTAATCCTTACAGCACCCATCTGCCGGTTGTCGCAAGTTGCATTGTATCGGGTCCCGTGCTTCTCTCGGGGATGTCACGATTATTTTTTTTTCTTGCATTCATCTGGGTGTGTGACACTGCGGAGAGGAGCAACCGAATGGGTGATGGCGGCCACAGTCCATCACCCTCGCGAAGCTCAAGCGTCAGGGGAGGTTGGGGAGGAGGGAAAACATCGACTTTTGATTGGTTTGTTTGTTTATTTCCCTCATTTCTCTGCTCGTTCTGATTTGTCTCTGGTGTAGAGAGCCTGGTGTGTCTTGAGGGACTTGTAGACCCATTTCAGTCTCGGAGGTGAATTCATATACCTGCCCTGCATCCTCCTTTTTTACCATTGTGATATAATATACCTGCTGTAAAGGATACGCCAAAAAAAAAAGAAGTGAGATACAGTGGAAGGTATAAAAGGAGTGGGTTTTTTTTCTCTAGTTTCCACTCTCTCGTCCCTGTTTTTTCCCCATCTCTTAATAATGAAAATGGCCTCTTCCCTCAGTTGCTCCTCCTCCTCCGAAAGTCATGGAGGAGCAGGGAGAAACAGGATGGTCACACGAGCCCTCATTAAAGGGAGAAGTCCATCTGGGAAGCCTGACGGACCTGTTGGTGGGGTCTTGCACTGTGTCTGTACAGCATACCTTCTGTCGAAGCAGGAGACTTTACTAGAGTGTCAGCGCTGCAAGAATTGGTGCCATCCTGCGTGCGTCGGTGTAGACCACACGGAATTAAGGCGCCACCAGGTGGAGAACACGTATGTTTGCCCTTTCTGTTCTGGGGTACGGAAGCGTCAGCGCAGTGTGGCACAGGCACCGACTCCACGGCAACCACCACTCCGCCTTCGGGAGGTGCGTGATAAACTTCCGTTTGGCTCTGTGATGCAGCTTCGTCATTATCTGAAAGTCACAAAACAAGCGGCTACGAGGGCCGGATTTGTTGTCATCGACCTTCCCCTTACGAAGCTTACCGACGCAATGGAAAAGCAATGCCTTGAATGTTGTAAAGAGGCCATTAAGGAGGCCACTTTTTCCGAGCAATACCCCTCGTATTGTCTGAAGGAGATTCGGGAAGAGGTACATCCTTACGTGCAAGGAAGTCTTCTTCGATGTGTCAAAAGCGATCGCATAGTCTCGATGGTTCTATCGAACGGTATGGATGTGTACGGGAACCTGCGACCAACGGTGACACAACTGAAGAGTGGGATCAATAGAGGCATTATTGACCGCAAGCATCAGACCGCCTTCATGGCCGCATGCACGGAGCTGAACGATGTTTCTGACTTCGTACACATCACCCTAAGTGCCACCCACCGGGACTACCAGGGCAGAGGGCTTGCGCGAATGCTGATGGTGATAGACCTCCTCAAATGGGCGCTACGGGGTCGCACGCGCGCCTACTTAAATATGGCGCTAGAAAAGAAGGTTGTCAACGGCGGCACACGGTTAGAGTGTGTGGCTTCACCAGCTTCGCGTCGGTTGTATGAATCATTTGGTTTTAAAGATGTGTATCCGCGGTTTGATCGCGACACAGACGAACAGCGTTGGACACCGAAGGAAGCAGACATGGGCCGCGTGATGGCACACTTGAGTTTTGTTGGGGATGTTGTCAAAATTGCAGCGCGCTATAACAGTGACGTCATAAAACCATCCTCTTCTGCCATTGACGCCATTACCAGCAGTAGAAGCAGCAGCAGCAGCATGGGGGGTGCTGCTGGCGTCCAATGCAGCGATACCCGCTCGACCTCCCCACCGAAAATTAAAAAGCGTCTTTCGTTGTTGGGGAGAAAATCGTGAAATGTATGCATCTACCCATGCTTCTCTATCCTTCCTTTTCGCCATTTCCCAGCGTCTCCGTTCAGGTCTCTTGTTCCTTTCACCTCCCCTGCATGAAGTATATATATATATATATATATATATATATATATATATGTGTGTGTGTGTGTGTATGTGTGCTCGACAGTGTTGTTGAGGATGCTTCTCTGTTGGTGGGAACTGCCCAATAGTCGAGTACTTACATCTCCATCACTTCTGTTGTTGCGGTTCAGTGGCGTCAGAATCGTGGAAAAGGTGTGGGTTGAAAAACGGATAAGCGTTGAAGAGGAAAACATATTAGAACAGCAGGCGCTGAAGAGGGAGTAAGAAGAAACAAGGAATCTGTGGGTAGGTGTCAGGGAAGGGAGGAGGGGAACATGCGCCGTTCATTCCTCCTCTACAAGCCAAAGACGCTTGCATACATGTTTCGCAAGCTCAAACTTGCGGGTGCTCACCCGGATGTTCTTTGGGCCATAGACGCACAAAGGGCGCAACACAACAGCGAAGAGATGATCCGTCTGGAGACTATGATGCATCAGCGTGGTACCGCTTGCAGGGCTACCGCTCATCATGGCAAGGCAGAGAGTTTCACATTTTGGCTTACCGATAATCAGAAAAATAGGCAGGAGAAAGGAACGCATTCTGGTGGGAGAGACGCAGTGTTGCGCTCCGTCAGCTGTACCATCAACCCGGCGGGCTCGTCGCGCAGTGTCAAGCAGGAGTTAGCACAACTGTTTCGCGATGCCGGTGTGTACGAAGAATTTGAACTTGGGGATGAGGGTGTGGAGATGAATCTGGAGTCGGTGCTTCGGCATGCAGATGAGAGGCAGAGTGATCATCTTCAGCAGTCTGGAACACTTTATGTCCGTGGGGATAAATCAATAGAAATGCTGCGGCGTTTTGGTGTACTCTTGATCATTGAGGAAGATGGGGTGACGTACCTCGTCACATTGCCGGAGCTGCAGCAGGACGGCATTCCATCCCCGACTTACACACCATCAAGGAGCCTCGTTGGTCCCAATGGGGAGATTGACCCGGGTGTTCAAGATTACATGCGTGAGCGTGGGCTTCGTACGTTTGACCTACGCATGGCTGGAAGCCACTCCTCAGTGGAGCGTTTTGTATCCGCCTTTGAGCGTCTCGAGCGGATGTATGATATCCACCGTGGAAGGGCGATGCGATCGTGTGTTTGTATCGTTCTTTCTCTCAAGTCTCCGGACAATTATGTGGCGGAGGATGGCTGTATTGTCCTTTCTGTGCACCGCATGCCGGCGTGGGAAGAATTTCTGTTGAGTCTTCCGCAAGAGGTCTGGCAGAATTGCGTGCAGCTACACCGCGACTGGAGGATTGGGCAATCCCCCAAGTTTCAGGAGCGTCAGCGTCAGCTCATGAAGGTTGCGGATATGTTTCATTTCTTCCGTGTACAACTTGACTCAACTTTCGGCTCGTCGATAGACTGGCAGGAAAAGTTTATCCTACGCCTGCAGAAGGAAGAAATGACGATCCGAAATGCGGTGAAGAAGTACAACATGAAGTCTGACCTCCTTAAGAAACGTGGCGAGATTCATGTTGTATTTAACCTCAGAAGTGCAATAAACCCTTTGAAGGAGATCGGCTACCGCGTTGCTGGCGATGGTCATCTGTTTTTTAGCTACAGCACAATGAACACTGGACAGATGCTCCGTGTTTTGAAGGATAATCTCCGTCGTTTGGAAACGTTTCAGAAGCAGCATGATGACGCGGTGGCCACACTGGAGCATATGAGTCGCAGCATTCCAGTAGACTTTAGTGTGGACACGGAATGGAAGCTTCGAGAAGAAGGTAACTTGGTGAATTGCCTGCAGCGGTTTGTCCAGACGATTAAGGTAAATCAAACGCAGCTTTCAGCGTTTTTAACGATGCTTTTGAATAACAGTAACCCCTCAGGTATGCCAAAAAAGCGAATGGTGTGGATTATCTCAGAAAGGTTTGACACATTGCCAAGTGGTGTCGTTTTTGTTCCGTGGGATGTCGAATTTGAGTCCATCAAGAAACACCTGCTGCCGAAGAGCTGAGGGAGTAATGGGGGGAGATTGAGGTGGGTAAATGTTTCTCTCTGCCTCTCTCTGTTTGTGCTCTTCAAATTTGTGTTGTTGTTGCTGTTGTTGTTTTTCAAAGTCGTCACGTCATCATCTTTGGTGTTGGAGAGGATAAGTGGGAATGCTGCAGAGTCTTCATTCTTCTTGATGGCTCATTTCAGCTATATCCTGTATCGGACTTGTACATTCTAACCAACTATGAGAGTTGCATTATATATTCTCTTTTCTCGAATGTACGTGTATATGCGTGTATGTGTATCTACTGCTGATCTATTCGCTTTTTCCTGCCAGTCCAGTGGCGGTCAAGGAACAAACTGCGTTACTGGTGGAAGGAATGAAGACCACAGGTATTGTTTTATATTATCGTCTACTACTACTGTTGTGATGGTGGTGTTAGTGGCCTTCGGACAACGATGCAACTCCTCATATGACCCATCAATCCGCACGCGCTTCCTTTGCCTTCGTACCTCCGTCCTCCTGATCGCCATATCCCTTGTCGTGTTTGGATATGGGGCGTCAGACACGGTCTACACCATGTGGTGCTACCGGGGGGAACTGTGCAATGATTTCAACGTCTGTCTCCTGAACCCCGTTGCATGATTTTGACCACAACGTGTTGCTCCGTCCCCCGCAGGATTCTCTCCAGGTTACTGTTTTTTTTTTTTTTTTCACCGTCACCATTGGTGGATTGATACCTTTTTTCCCATCACAAATCACATGCGTATTCAATTTAAGTTCCTTTTATTTTAAGTTCTTTTCTCTCTTTCACGGTTCTCACTTCATTGGGCTTCTGCATTGATGGTGTGCAATGCCGAAAAAAAAAAATATATTTTTTTTGAATTTTGGCAGCTTTTTACACCTGCGGCACTGAATTCGGTGCCTTTTGGTTTTGCTTCGTAGTTCTCGGGGCTGAAAAGATGTTTGCGGTGATGATGATTGTTGCGGGTGGTAGTAATGGAAGGTTTAATTATTATTATTATTTTTACGTCACACACACACACACATATATATATATATATATTTATATATATATATATATATATATATATATAAACCTTTGGTTATTGGGTGTGCCTTTTCTCATCGTTCTTTTCTTTCTTTCAGTACCACCTCCTCCTGCTGCTGCCGCCGCCGCACCCCACCAGAATTTTGGAAGGGGGAGGGGTGCAGGCCGTGGGAAAAGAGAAGTAGGCCTATGGCATCAGTGCGACGCTACTATTACTACCTTAACGAGCGAGGTCATCTATTCCATGTATTTGATATTAGGGGCTTAGTGGATGGTAGGAGCATACCATCGGGTCCAACGTACCTGAGAGATCGGGCGTTTCTTCATTTTTTTTACTTGGGCCTTCGGCACAACAATCCAACTCATTTCGAAGGAGGTGGGAGTAAGACAGGGCTTGTCTCCTTGGATAACAGCACCACTCTCACACAACAGGATTTTCTGCGGCATTTCCCGTACGTGAGTCTTTGTGGCACGGAAAGGAATTTTCTCAAGGTTCAGGACGCACCGGTAGTTTTTACGAGCTGCTGCTTTGATCATCGAGAAGCCGGTCAGTTGACTGGTTTTCTTACGTTCGGTGAATCTCTCCGGGAGCCCTTTCAACCATCATCTCTTACCGTCACCAGGGAAGGCAAACTCTTTCACCAAATCACCGTGTTGAAAAAAATGTCTCATGATTCAACAGTTGGTACACCAAAAGGTCTAGTTGGCGCACAAGTAGGTCTGGATTTGGGTTTCAATTTTGTTTGCGAGGATCTTGATAGCAGTGGACATTATGTGATTGAGTGGAATGGAAAAAGACACATTATCCCGTATGCCGAAGAGTGAAGCTCGTGGATTCTCTCTCATTCCCACACACACACACTTCTTTCCTTGTATGTGTACGCGGCCCGGAGTGCTTGTGTTTTTTTTCTTGCTTTATTCTCCTGCTTTGTAACTGCATACCACAGTCTTTCATTTCTTGGTGTCGAGTCGTCTTCATTCTGATCATCTCTCGAACGCCCAAGGAGCTATTCAGCCTCTTTTGGAACTTGTTGAAGACGGCAAGAGTCTTACACATGGTCAGAAGGCGACTTGGGAGCCCGCTTTCTCTCCCGCCAAGGGAGAGGCCTTGGTTTCTGCGAATTGTTTACGGGAAGTGATTTTCACCTTCAATAAGTCATATTCCTTTTTTTGTGTGTGTATGTGCTGATACGACTTCTATTAGGCCTGCTACTGTGACGGTGAGTGGGCTTCTTTCCCCAGAGCTTCTTCTTCTGGTAATGAGGCAAGAAAAAAAAGTTGGGGTGGTGTATTCTTCTCCAAGGATGGACTAACTTATGAGTGCATTGTGAGATGATGCACGGTATGAAATCTGTGAGGGAATAAAGTGCCCTGTTTTTTTTTTTTTTTTTTTTTTTTTTGGGGGGGGGGGTTATCTGTAATCTTCAATCGTGATGGAACTTTCCTTCTTTCTTTGCTCTCAGCTTTTATTGGCATTGGCATTAGCCGCCCGAAGAGGATGGCTATGCTCACCTCCTTCGACTTCGGTGTAGATATTGGGAAGGAGGAAAGAGAAGTGTTTCATGAAAAGCTTCGTCATTTCGTTTCGGCGCATGAGAATATGCTCCTGGAGATGCAGCAGACCTTCGATCGCCGATGGGATCCCATGATGTGGGATCCGCACACGGATACTGTTTCTCTAGAGCTGGGTACACCCGAAGGGAGGCAGAAGGAAGTTGGCACCTCCATCGCTGACGTTATTGGTCACTGCCAGTTGCACAATCGTATCTTTTACCGCATTACTCTTTGTTTTGCCAGTCTTGTTGTGGAGATGGAATCACTCACAAGCGAGGCATACAACATATTGATCCCTCCTCTAGCAATGTTTGATGATGACACCTGCCGTGAGGAGGGGGTCACAGACGAGGAGGCACAGCAGGGTGCTGGTCGCCTAATGAGTTTTCTCCAAAAAATCTGGAGCTGGGTACAGACTGTGCAACAGATGGTTTTTCAGACATTGTGTCAACTGGCATCGTTATATTCCCCAGCACGTGAGCACGACAACTACAGTTTATTTATACACGTTCAATTTCCACTCGTATGGCGTTCCCTAAGCGACCTTGTTGGGGCTCTTGTGTGTATGGAGGAGGTTCTGCAGACGCATGACATTCTCCGTCATGGTCTCTCTGTCTACCGTAAATTACTGGCACAAGTCAGCAGAAATCCAGAGAGATTTGAGTACGATGAAATAACATTAGAAAATTTCTGTCAGCTTTTACACGAAATTGAACATAACTTGCTAGATGATGGAATTCTACAACGTCTTGTCACGCAACTTTCAAACTCTCAGGATAAAATGGGGATGGTGGTACTGACCCTCAACAAAAGGTTTCATACGGAGTTTGTAGAAGCTCTTTTTCAGTCTCTCTCAACGGTGGAGGGAAACGTGGGAACAACACGTGAAGGTGATCTTCGGAAACGGTACGTTGGCATTCTTGGAATGTGCTACATGTACCTCCACCTATTCCCCAAGAAAGCATATGGAAATGTGCGCCGTGATCTATGCAAGCGTGTCTTTCGTCTGCATCATCAGATACCTCTCATTTATATACGCGGGATGCACGTCTTTCGCCCTGCTGCATGGATGGCCCGTCGTATGTCCGCTGAGCTGAACCAGTTGCAGGAAGATCTGATCAGGGATGACATAGTGGACATCAAGCAGGCATGCCAGAAAAGTAGTTCAGATCTTATTCCACAATTGAATCGGCTTACCACCCTCGTAAGTGTGTGGATTTCCGAGATGCAGACAATTATTTCGGTGGATTCATCTAATTGCATGGATTTTTTGCAGTCAATGACTTTACTGCTGCAGCGTGGAGTGCTTCTGGCACAGCATGTTCAGCGTCTTCTTGTCTATCATATTGCTTTGCATAATTGTGCCGATGCCTCTCTCACACTACAGCATGTTGATGGAGTCGCTCATGGGCTCCAACTTCTCATGATGATCCGTGCGGCCTATCATACCAGAACAGGGGTGATAGCAACAACATTCAACCTTTTAGTACGCTCCATCACATATGTGATGGAGCGTCATCTCTACGACATCTTTTTACAGCTTGATGATGTCAAGCTGAATAAATCAAAAGATTCAGTTGAGTTTAGTGCGGTTGTGGAAGCCATCGTACTGTTGCACAAACCGCAGACGCGTGAGAACTTGGTTTGTCTTGATCTCGTCCTTAGCATGGCGTTTGATCGATCTCAAGCGAGTGGATCCAGCGTCTCTGCAACAACTTCGCGTCACAGCGAAGATATTCTTATCGCCTTTTCGCAGCTCGATCGTGTGGTTTCTTATCAGACAGCTCTACAGGCTGCCACGGACTGCGACTTTTTGTACTGGCACCGAGAAGCCTTTTATCCTTTGTTCTTTAAACGACTTTATCTAAACCCACTAAAATCTGACTACCTTCCATACCTCATTCTCGCTATGCAGGATTGTCGTCCGTCTATTTTATCGTCACGACATGTGGAAAATGCCGTCACTCTGTTGGATACATATGTTTCTTACATACGAGGCTGCATTCAAAAGTTTCTGGTTCAACCCCTCTCTACAGACGTTGAGAATGACTTGCGGTTTTACACTCATTCCGTCATTCTTGGCCAGCCGTTACGGAAGATTGAAGCTCCAGTGGTGTCGCGGGACTTGTCTCGTTTCACACGCCTGGGGCCTATTCGATTCTTTAACGAATGGCTTCACATCGCGACAGAGGTGGAGCACTATCTTGATGCCCAGTTCTACAACCTCAATGCACTCATGGTGAATGATTGGAAAACGTACGAGGAAATGCGTAATCTGGCATTGGAACGGTATGGGTTGCATATCTGTGATGGATACCTCCCTGGAAGTGTCGTTGATCAGGGGTTGGATGTGCTTGTTATAACAGAGAACATACAGGTGTTTGTTGCGAACTACACTTACAACATGAATGAACAGTTGTTTGTGCAGCGACCATCAACAACCGAGTCAAAGCACCTCCACACTCTCCACATTCGTCACATTGCTAACTCCATTCGAACACATGGCACAGGTATCATGAACACTACAGTCAATTACGTGTACAAGTGTCTCTTGAAGAAGCTCACGATTCTTTCCCAGTTTCTTTACGATGATCATGTGAAGTCAAGGCTTATCAAGGATGCGAAGTTTTTCCAGACGCAAAAGGAGG
Organism: Trypanosoma platydactyli; assembly: GCA_030849675.1. Taxonomy (NCBI): domain Eukaryota; phylum Euglenozoa; class Kinetoplastea; order Trypanosomatida; family Trypanosomatidae; genus Trypanosoma; species Trypanosoma platydactyli. The sequence goes on along the minus strand of JASANU010000842.1, from coordinate 6,228 downwards.
AGCTTAACGGTGAGTATCCAATTTCACGGGCGGAGAAGTTTATTCGTGAGATGCATAAACTTGGAGTTGCGGAAGACGGTCAGACGTTTCTCTCAAAGTTCCGTCACCTTGTATCGGAGATCGGCAACGCACTTGGGTACATGCGGATAATGCGAAGTGGGGGTCTTCGCGCCGTTGCAGACTCTGCGGCGTTTCTCCCTTATATCGACAATGTGGTTCATTTGGAGCGTGTTATTGACCCCGATGCGATTGGAAGCGATGAAGAAGAGGAAGAAAAAGATTATGCTGAAAGTGAACAGGATATGATGAAGGAAGAGGAAGAAAAGAAAAACGGCGGCGCCATGGCGCCGCCGTGTACTGTACAGGCTGTTCGTTTGGTTGATCGTGTCGTTCAAAATATGCGCAAAAAACTCTCGGACGGCTCCGAGTACTTCCGCATGCTTCTCGAAGCTGTGATGAAACGGTTGAGGAGCGCAGAAAAGTACAACCATCTAAAAAACTTCTACATGATCATTCCTCCAATCTGCGTTTCACATGTAGAGCTCATGATACGTGAAAAGGAGCAATTAATCAAGAAGAACAAAGATGGTCTGTTCACTGATGACGGTTTCGCTCTTGGGTGCACTTTTCTCCTCAAGTTGTTTGGTGTATCAGAGTATTTTGAATCTCTTCATTGGTTTGAGAGTGTGCAAAGGCACTATTTGGCTCGTCTCCATGCAATGCAGGAAAGTATCTCGAAGTACAACAAGGGGGCAAAGAAAAATGCAAAATCTAAGAGAGGGGATCAGCCTCAAGAAGATGAGGAGATAAACAACCTGCATCTTACTGCTACCATGATGGAGTACACAATTCGCGAGTACGCAGCAGTGGAAGAGGCATTTGTATCGAGCAAAGTGTTCTTTCATTCAACCAGTCTTGAGGAAAACTCTGACAAAAATGAGGAGGAAGAAGAAGAAAGCTGAGTGATTGGGAGTTTGGGTTAGGTCAACGTTATTGCTCTTCATCTTCATTCGGACGCTATATATATATATATATATATACGGCACTTATTTTTCTTATTCCCACTCTATTTCTAAGGTGTTGGTCTATCATGTTACAGGGAACACTGCTATTCTTCATCTGTCTAACTCTTTTTTCTTTTTTTCCTCTCTCCATCTATATCTCTTTGTTTCTATGTGTGGATCGATGCCGCGTCGCAATGTTCGTGTCTTCCCTCTCTTGCGCTTTCGGAGATTTTTTCAGGGAAAAGGATGCTCTCATGCTCCACAATGTTCCGCGTGATGACTCCCCGAGTCGCGCTCACGACGTTGGGGCTCATCCCATCTCTGGACATCTCGCATACATGCATAAAGAAAGCATATATTGCACAGACGCTGCGTTGCCACCCCGATCTTCACCCAGACGACCCCCAAGCAACGGAAAAGTTTCAGCTACTCTCGGATGCTCTTCGTGTGGCACTGAAATCTCTCGAAATGCGGCGTCTGGGCGCAGAAAAGGGAAGTGGCGGTTCTACGGCTTCATTAGATGACTCCCTAAGTGTCCTAGAGGCTCTACGACGAGCCATCGCCACGTACCACGTGTATCGAGACACTATAACCAACGGTGTGCATGAAACTGATAGGAAAAACGGGGAGGAGAGGGTCCACCCATTTGTTTCCGATTCACTAGAGTATGTATCATCTGTTTGTCAGATGGAAGCCGTTGCCATGCGGCAGGTGCAACAGTTTTGCAAAGAGCTCCCGGAAGTGTTGTGTGGAAGGTCCTGTGTTCTGTTTGAGGCAGTGGCATTCTTCAACGCAAGATATGTCGAGGCAATGTCTCGTTGTGTTTTGCGCTTTTCAAAAAATCTTCCCATAATTGTCAACCGTGTGGTGAAGGGGCGTAAGAAACACGTGCGCTATGCGCACACCAAGGCGAATTCGGGTTTCGGATCGGGCAGCCGACCCCGCCAGCAGCGCATCGAGGACATGGCGATGAAACCACTCGTCCTGGTCGGTGTACTTATCTTTGATCACGAGGCGAATTTTAGAGCGAAGGATGCTCTGGGTAATGGTCACAAGCGTAACAATCCACATAATATTTCTCAGGACGATGAAAAGAGTACGTGTGGTGCAACCTCTCGAGATGACATTAAGATATGTGAGGAGCTGAAGTGCACCATTTACCCTACGGATTCGATTGGCGACATCACTGAAAAAATAGGGAGATGGGAAGCTTCTAGTTACGAGCGTTTACAGTTGGAGTTGGCAATGGTAGACACTACATCTCTTCTCTCGGGGATATTAGATCTTGAAGAGCACTCTTTTGCAGTCATGCATCACTTGCACCTCTCAAAGAAAATGTCGGAGAAAGCCTCACTGACACTTCAAAAGCTTGCTTGTGGCTTATGTTACCACGATGGTGAAAATAGTCATGGAAAAGCAAGTGAACCCAGAGCAGGTGAGCATGCTACTGGCGCCACTGAAGAAATTTCCGACAAAATATCCCGCTGTCGCCGTTTGGCGCGCGAAGCGGCGTCCTATATTGAAGGCAATATTACATTGATTTGGGACAGCCAGACACCATTGGTAGAGTCTGCAGAAGAAGTTGTCTTCGGAGAAGAAGATGGCCTGTCGTGGAACCATGTGTGTGATGTTGATGACACCAAGGACTACGTGGCTGTTCGTCACATGTCTTGTTGCGTCGCAGAAATGGTGCGGTTCTCCGTCTCTGTTAGACTCTCCAAAGACCTCCGTGAGTTCCTGAGTCGTCTGGGGGCAGCAATGGGGAAAGTCCTTGAACAGGCTGATTCCTCCTTTTCTCAACTACCAAAACTCCTTGAGTTAAGGGAGAAAGTGATAAAAGAGGAGTTTATTCCGCTTAGAAATAAAAATGTCAATCCTAATAATGACTTACAGGGGACTGAGGAGAGTCTGTTGAAGAAAGAAAAGAAAGAAGATTTCAAGGTATCATGGGCATCAAAGCCAGAAGGCACCGGTGTCTCTGATTTGACAGTGGATAGAAATCTTTTCAGTGGTGAATCTCTTCTTGGACCTGCACTCTGCAGTAACCTAATGAATGAAGATGACGAAAGCACGGAATATCAGTACCGTGGATCAATTCAGTGTTTTCCCAGGATATTTTCCATGAGTACCGCCCAGGAATTTCTTTTCTGGGAAAGTGTGCATGGGCATCGAGTATACTTGGCGCAACATGCTCCTGCCATGAACGCCATCAACGTGTACTACAATTGTCTGCCCTACAAGCCCCACCCGCACGCTACACATCACGACCGATGCCCACTTGGTGGGGTGGTTGGGGGGTGGGTTGGAGAAGCCGAGGTCGGCGTAGATGATGCCGTAATCACCCATCAAGAGCTGGAGAACACTTTTGCTTTCCAGCAGTGGTTGGAGGAAGTGGTGGAGCAGTCCTCGCTCAACAAAGAGTGCCGTCGAATCGCAAGTGACGCTGGTGTCGGCTATCTTACCCGGGATCCTTCCCTTCCTCTAGCGCAATATCTTTCTTTTGTGAAAGTGTTCTGCGGAGCGATGGCGGTGCGGGGTGTCCTTGAGAAAGGGCCGAGGGAAGCTCGCATAGCCACCTCGGAGGACACGGGTTTAGTTATCGTCGTCGGGACTGAGTGCGATGTGCGCGATGGTGGGCGCCTTCTTGTGCCATGGTGGATGGATCCTTCTGTTCTTCTGGCGTTGCTTCATGGCGGAGTGGACAGCCGAATATCATTAACTGCTGGCAGAAGCGCTGCTTAAAAACATGGTCTGGGTGTCTGGAATATTCAGCCAAGGGCTAGGAACAACAAATGTGACACAATGGCCGCCCCCGCATTTGCAATAGGGAGGGTTGGGGTCTTGTTCCTTTTAACTGTGCATTTTTATTGCCATCCTGCTGGAAATTTTTTTTTTCTTGCGTGCTGCGGCCCTCTTTGGGTTGTTAGTTTTTTTTTTTTTGCTTTGATTCTAAGAATGTCATTTTCAGAGTGTCTATTTGGATTTGTTTTCTTTGGTCAGTGCGGGAAATGGCGCGACACGCGGCCTCTGGGGTTGAGCGGGTGAGGCCACCAACGCCTACCCAAACCATCCTGGTAGCATGGCGGAAAGGTGGGGTTTTCGCACCTTCGCTGTGCCAAGACGCTGCGGGGTTCTTTTGGGAGGCGCCACGGCCCTGCGAAGAGCGGGGCGTGCGGCCGCAACAGCGAAAGGTGTAAAACCAAAAAAAAAAAAAAAGCACCGTGGTTTTACAGCCCTTCGGTCGAAATGCCACGCGGATTCCCCTTCCGGGATGTCAAACGACGAAAAATTCCCAACACAAGCCAGGCGCGCTATAACGGGTTTGCTTTGAAAAGGTTTTGGCACCGCAGGGATTGCAGGAGAACAACCCATAGTGGAAAGGCGGGGCGCCAGAGCGCCTCAGCAGCAATCCTGGAGAATTCGCCCGCCCCCCGGAATAAAAGACACGCCCCTTTTATGGCACAGTGGGGTGTATGATGGGGTGTTCTGCCGCTGGGCTTCCCATGGAATGCCACGCCGCATTTAAAACACAGGCAACCGGCGCCGGCTTACACTGAAGCGTGGGGGCGTTTGGCGCATGCGTGGGCGGGCGAGGTTTCGGTTAAATCAATCGATCCCGGTTGAAAAGTGTACGCGCGGTTTCGACTCCTGTGGACAAAGGTCGATCACCCAAGTATTTCCTATCGGAGTCTTTGGGATACGATGGACGACCCGCAGAAAAAAGACGATCCATACGAGTAGGCGGCATTAAAAATCTAGAAGGCAAGCAAGAAAAGCCCCGCCCAGCCACCAAGCACTGCGCGGCGCTATCGGTGCGGCCGCTACGGCGCTTCCTGCCGCGCCAGGGCGAACAGGAAAGGGTCGTTCAAGAGAAAAAAAAAATGTTTCTCGGTCCTGGAGGCCATGATTTCCGGGGCCGGCTAAAGAGGGCATTGAGTGGGTCAGGGGTTCCTGGGATTGGACGCGTTTACCATAGACGATGATCGCCGACAGGTGTTTGAGTGTCCCAAAAGAAAACGCTCCACAGAACGAAGAAATACGTCGGAGAGGGTTAAAATTCCAGCAAATTGAGTTACCACCAAGGACTGCATCAGCAAACGAAGCCATGGCGTTTCCAACCCCTACAAGCAGGCTCTTCGTTTTTGGCTCTCGCAAAAGAGGCTGGCATGGCGGCCAAAAGCATGGGGACCCGACGGCACGGGAACAAAAAGGGTCCATACCACGAAGGCTCGAGAGGTTTGCCGCAAAGAACGGCCTGGTGTTTCGGGGGGGAAACGATCCTCTTTTTATCACCAGTTTAAGCTATTGAAAAGCAGCGCAACATAGTAGGTGCGGGCGCTGATGGCCATTTCGGCTGAAAGAAGTGCGCTTAGACAAATGTTCTTCGCGGGCCTTCAAAAGAACGGCTGCCGCTTATCCCGTCAAACAAGGCCGCCCAATGCCGAAAAGGTAACTGGAAATAGTTATCGCCAATTTGGCCCCCGAACGCGACTGCGTGACCATGACATTGGCACGGGCAACCGCCAGCCGCTTTGGAGAAATCGCCCTTCCCCAACGACAATACTTTTTGCCGCGCCAAAGGAATTCAGACGACATCGCGTCGGATTGTGCCATTTTAAAGACATTCAAAAGCGACCCGCGTAGAGGGCACGATGCGTCTTAATCGGGGGAGAAGACACCAAGGCGGCAAAGGCATGGCAGACGACGATAAGACCACCATGCCGCCCACAAGAGATGTGGAAAACATTCTTCGCCCATGCGGAATGATAGCGCATTTCATGAAGGGGGCTTCATCACGCACACAGCGGCAGCAGTGGCTGAACACGAACTCGAGACCCCCTTTTACCCATCCATTTGGGAAGGCACGCCAACCCAATAGAGTTTCCACAAAGCACCGTGCGTTACCTAGACCATTTCGCCTCCACCATAAACACTCGAAGAGGTTGACGTCGTTGATCTACAATAGTCTCGCCCACTTTCCCCTCTTGAGTAAGGAACATAAGTAGAAAAGAGTCGTTTTAATCCTGGTATACGCGAGTGGAGAAAGTGAACAATTATTAGAAACAAGGCGCGGGTCCTGTTTAGGACTTCTCCACATGCCAAAGCTTCACCGATGAAAGGGGAGGTGCAGGCAGCGCTTCCCTTCGCAAGCCCCACCCCTTCGCCAAGTCTTCTTTGGTTATCCCTTTTCCTCGCGAAATGCCATCGGCCGGATTGCTCTCGG